>JARQOC010000003.1:797981434-798028729 GCA_033576535.1 Allobates femoralis | reverse complement strand
ATACCCTGCAGCTGGGGACAGGTGCGCGCACCCGGGGAGCATACGGCAAGGAAGACGCTACCCGACCGACCAGCGGGCAGCGGCTGCTAGCGCCCCGGAGCCGTCGGCGGACAGTCAACACCCGGGATCTTTGAGACCGGACAGGAGCGGTAGGAGCCGAGGGAGTAGAGGCAGCAGGCCGCGGGGCACGGGCGGCAGACCCCCGGGTGGTAACAGTACCCCCCCTCCACGCCCCCCGGACGGAACCCGGCCAGAAACCTGCGCAGGAGGCGCGGGGCATTGACGTCCGCCTCGGGTACCCAGGACCGTTCCTCGGGACCAAACCCCCTCCAGTCGACCAAATACCACTTAGAACGACCCCTCATCCTCTTGTCCAGAATAGCACTGATCTCGAACACGTCGGAAGCCGTGACCGGTGGTGGATGCGTTTCCGGATCCGGGAAGTAGCAGTTGAGGACCAGAGGCTTGAGGAGAGAACGGTGGAAAGAGTTATGGATACGCAGTGACCGAGGCAATCGTAGCTGGTAGCACACCTCATTCAGTCTCCGGACCACAGCAAAGGGACCGATATAACGCGGACCGAGCTTGTAGGAAGGCATCTTGAGGCGTACGTACTTGGAGGAGAGCCATACCTTGTCTCCGGGGTTGAACAGGGGTGAGTCCAGACGGCGTTTGTCAGCATGACCCTTCAACCGCTGGGAAGCCCTCTCCAGGGCTGTACGGGTCGTCTCCCAGATCTTGGTAAAGTCTCGAGCCAGCGTGTTCGCAGCTGGATTCGGAGTTGCGTCCGCCACGGGACGTGGGACCCTAGGATGGTGTCCGTAGACTATAAAGAAAGGGGTGTTACGGGAGGACTCACCAACGTGGTTGTTATAGGAAAATTCGGCCCAGGGAAGCAGGGAGGACCAGTCGTCATGGTGGGCGTTGACGAAGTGTCGCAGGTACCCTGACAACACTTGATTTACCCGTTCGACCTGCCCATTGGACTGAGGATGATAAGCTGAAGAGAAGTCGAGCTTCTTGCAGAGAGAACGCCAGAACCTGGAAACAAACTGCACACCCCTGTCGGAGACAATGTTAGAGGGAAGACCATGCAGACGGAGAACATGAGACACGAACAGTTCAGCCAACCTGGGAGCAGACGGAAGATCGGGCAGGGGAATGAAATGAGCCATCTTGGAGAACCTGTCAACCACGACCCATACCACAGTGTTGCCGGAGGAGACAGGAAGGTCGGTGACGAAGTCCATGGCGATGTGCCTCCACGGTTCCGAGGGCACTGGCAAGGGTAGAAGGGGCCCGACGGGCCGTCGCTTGGGCGTCTTGTTCTGAGCGCAAGAAGGACAGGCGGAGACATAGTCGGAGATGTCCTGACGCATCTGCGGGCACCAGTAGTACCGTCCAATCAGGAGCTGGGTCTTTGTTACCCACGCATGGCCTGCGAGTCTGGACGAATGACCCCAGCGAAGGACGTGCCTGCGATCAGCCTCGGGTACCAGCGTCTTACCTGGAGGTGGAAGGGACAGACGGAGTGGTGCCACCATGCAGAAGTTGGATGGATCGATGATGGATCGGGGCTCCTCCTCTTGGTCCTCTACGAGGAAGCACCGAGATAAGGCATCCGCCTTGATGTTCTTGTCTGCTGGGCGAAAATGGAGACGAAAATCAAAGCGGGCAAAAAACAGTGACCATCGAGCCTGTCGGGGATTGAGTCTCTGTGCCGACTGTACATAAGCCAGGTTCTTGTGATTGGTGTAGATCACCACAGGATGTACTGCGCCCTCCAGGAGGTATCGCCACTCCTCCAGCGCCATCTTGACGGCCACCAGCTCCCGATCCCCTATGGAGTAGTTCCGTTCTGAGGAGGAAAAGGCTTTGGAGAAAAAGCCGCATGTGACCATACGCCCTGTGGAGGACTTCTGGGAGAGGACAGCTCCGGCTCCGGAGGAGGATGCGTCCACCTCCAGAAAGAACTGTTTATCCGTCACCGGCCGGTGGAGAAACTGGAGCCGAGGAAAAGGCACTCTTGAGCATCGCGAAGGCGGTTTCGGCCTCGAGGGTCCAAGCCTTAGCAGGCGTCCCCTTCCGGGTCAGTGCGGTAAGAGGCTTGACCACATCGGAGAAATGTGGGATGAACTGCCGATAGTAGTTGGCGAAGCCCAGGAACCTCTGGATGGCCTTGAGTCCCACGGGTCGAGGCCATGACAGGACTGCGGAAACCTTCTCTGGGTCCATCTCAAGACCGACGTCGGAGATAACGTAGCCCAGGAAGGGCAAAGATGTCCGCTCGAACAAGCATTTCTCATACTTGGCATATAGCTGGTTCTCCCGTAAGCGGAGTAGGACCCATCGGACATCTCGCCTGTGAGTGGGAAGATCCGGAGAAAACACCAGGATGTTATCCAGGTAGACCACGACACACACGTACAGGAGGTCCCGGAAGACATCGTTCAGGAATTCCTGGAAGACAGCTGGAGCGTTACAGAGACCGAACGGCATTACCTTATACTCGTAGTGCCCGTCCCGGGTATTGAAGGCGGTCTTCCACTCGTCTGCTGCTCGTATCCGTTCAAGGTTATATGCCCCTCGGAGGTCCAGCTTCGTGAAGACCCGGGATCCACGTAGCCGGTCGAAAAGCTCCGGTATGAGGGGAAGCGGGTATTTATTCTTCACGGTGATAGCGTTGAGACCCCGATAGTCTATGCACGGTCGTAAGGAGCCGTCCTTCTTCTTTACGAAGAAGAACCCTGCCCCTGTGGGCGAGGAGGATTTCTGAATAAAACCCCGCACCAGGCTGTCCTTTACGTAGTCGGACATTGCCTGGGTCTCGGCAGGGTTTAACGGATAGATACGGCCTTTCGGGAGTAGAGCCCCAGGCACCAGGTCAATAAGACAGTCATAAGGTCTGTGCGGGGGTAACGTCTCGACCTCCTTCTTGTCGAAGACGTCGGCATACGACCAATAGGCCGAGGGCAGCCCGGGCAGCGCTGCCGGTGAAGGTGGCAACCAGACCGGGGACACGGGAAGAAGGCATCGACTATGACAAGCCTGCCCCCACCGCAGGACCTCACCTGTTCGCCAATCCAGTACTGGTTCATGCATGCGGAGCCATGGAAGACCGAGCATAAACGGAGGAGACAGTGTTGGCAGGACATAGAAAGTGAGGCGTTCCGTGTGCAGAGCTCCGACTTGTATCTCTACCTCTCCGGTGACACCCGTCACTGCGTCCTGTAAGGGTCTCCCATCGACCGAGATGATGACGCGGGGATACTGCAGGGAGTATATGGGAATACCGTAGCGCTGCGCCGCTTCTTGTTGCACGAAGTTACTTGCAGACCCGGAATCCAGGTAAGCACCTCCGAATGGCATTTATCTCCGACCTTAACCAGGATGGCAATAGTGAGAGGGTGAGAGGAATCGTTCTCTGTTAGGTTGGCCTCTCTTACCTGTCCTAGACGAAGGTTCTCCGGCCGCTTGGGGCATTGGCGACGAAAGTGGTCAGATCCTCCACAGTACAGGCATAGACCCCGGGTGATCCTCTCCTCCCTCGTCTGGATCCGGGAGCGGACGTGATCCACCTGCATGGCCTCCTGACCTGCCGGAGGTGCTGCGGGTACCGGAAGAAGGGGTCGCTGGAAAGTGGGAGCCAAGCGAGGGGGTCTTCTCTCCTGCGTCCTCTCCTGCGTTCTCTCCTGGGACCGCTCCCGAAGACGACGGTCAATTCGGACAGCGAGGGTAATGTACTCCTCCAGGGAGCTGGGCAGGTCCCGAACCGCCAGTTCGTCTTTGATCCGGCTCGACAACCCCCGGCGGAAGACACCAACTAAGGGCTCTTCCGCCCAGCGGCGTTCGG
Organism: Allobates femoralis; assembly: GCA_033576535.1. Lineage (NCBI taxonomy): Eukaryota > Metazoa > Chordata > Amphibia > Anura > Aromobatidae > Allobates > Allobates femoralis. The sequence goes on along the minus strand of JARQOC010000003.1, from coordinate 798,024,876 downwards.
AGGCCAGGGTACGGAACCGGATGGCATACTGCCCAACAGACAGGTTACCTTGCTGTAGGTTGAAGAGTGCCTCGGTGGCGGAGGCCACCCGTCCCGGCTCATCAAAGGTCCTACGAAAGGTATCCAGGAACGCCCGGAGGTTGGACACAATGGGATCCTCCCTCTCGAATAACGGGTTGAACCACGCCAGTGCTTCTCCTTCGAGATGCGAAGCCAGAAACGCCACTCTTGCCTCATCCGTCGGGTATTGGTGTGGTAGCAACCGGAAGTGGAGTTGGCACTGGTTAATAAACCCCCGACATGCTTTAGGATCCCCCGCATACCTGGTGGGCTGGCACAGGCGTGGTGAAGACACGGCTCCGGCCGGAGCTCCCACTGGTAGCACGGGGACGGAACCTGGGCTTCCAGTCGCTCTCTGTAGGCTGGTAAGCCGATCGTCCACGGAGGCCATATGGGATAGCATCCGAGTCTGTATCCCTCTCTGGTGGTCAAACTCTGGTGGAGACCCAAGAACTGAGAAGAGAGAGCGGGATCAGTGGTGGAGAGCGCCCCTAAGCGGGCCTCCAGAGACTGGATAAATCCCACAACCTGGTCGTGACTCTGGCGGAGTCCGGCCAGCTCTCTTTGGGCATCAAACCTGATATCAGCGGGGTCCATGGCCAGGGCAAGATCTGTCACGTCCTACTGACGGACCCCACACGTGGACCCACTGGACCCCGTAGAGCGGATGCTGATACCGGGTGATAGAGAGGCGGACCAGTACAGTAGAGTCAACAGGTTTAATTGAACAACACAAAAACCCACGCCCCAGGGGAGGGCCACACGGCCACAGCACCGGAACACCACCGAAGGAGGCCCCGGAGCGCTTAACCCCTATACAGGGATACCGCCGGTACCAACCTCGGAGGGACCGATAAAGCGGACACGGGTGTTAAACCGACCCAAGGCAACGTGGGAAATAACACAGCAACCGGGTAAAGATAGAACACGGAGAACCAGGAACACGGGGAATCCGGGGCAGGACTTGAGACAGCGATCTCAGCTTGGAAGAGATCCGGGTAGCAGGCCTATGACACGGAAGTCAGCGAGGAGCCAGCACGGGAGGGATCTGCGGGAAGTAACACAGAGAAATCAGATATCAAGCCAAATAAGGAACAACCTGACCAGACCAGGATTAGCAACTTCACTAAATAGAAATTGCCCTGGCAAAGAGTAACAGGAAACAGGAAGCTTATATCACAGCAGGATACTCCTGATTGGCAGAACACAGAGGCATGGTGATTGGCTGAGGGGAGGAGCAAGCTCCCTGCAGTTCTCCAGCAGATACTGATTCGGAGATGGATTTTCATAGCTCAAGCAGTGGCCCCGGAAGTGAGATGAGCAGCGCTGCTCAAGCAGAGGGTGCTGGAACCATGCGGCTGGGGACAGGTGCGCGCACCTGGGGAGCATACGACAAGGAAGACGCTACCCGACCGACCAGCGGGCGGCGGCTCCCAGCGCCCCGGAGCCGTCGGCGGACAGTCGACACCCGGGATCTTTGAGACCGGACAGGAGCGGTAGGAGCTGAGGGAGTAGAGGCAGCAGGCCGCAGGGCACGGGTGGCAGACCCCCGGGTGGTAACAATTACCTTTTAATAATTCAGTATACAGAACAACCTTTTTATATTAAATAAACATCCGGTTGATGGTCAATCAAGAATAGTGGTCTGACTAATATTACTGGGGAGTATAAGCCATTGCCAGAGGGTCATAAGTTAGGGCTGGGCTCCTATAACGAATCACTTATACTTTCCTCTGTGTGTTGAGGGTCAAATGTTGCTTAAAAGGCTTAAGCTCCCTGCTGGTAGATGGAGGTCGATCCTCCACTACCCAATGATGCAGGTGCCCAGTCTTGAGCGGCACCAGTGCTGGAAGCCTCGGCCGTTTGGCGTTCACAGCAACAGGTGTGGCACACAGGAGCGGGGCTTGGCAGTGACTCACAGGGGGCTGAGAACCGACCGGTTTCGGAACTATTTGTGCTCCTTCATTATGTTAAGCCCCTCCCACCAAGCCCGGTCTTAATAAAGATACATAGTACCACCCCTCCATCTCTCCTCCAAATTATGCGCAGAGGAGGTTGTGCTTATTGTGCCAACACCATTAAGGAGACTGGGTTTTTCTCATCCTCTGAACTTTTCCTACTAATACTCATGGAAATCCTTTTCCACAGCCACCCATTGGGAAACCCATCCGCCCTCAATAAATTCTAAGGAATTATATCCATATATACTCTGTTCATTATCACATCCTATGAACAACAATGCTATAACAAACACATAGAACATTAAATGAACCTCTTTATTTTTACTTATACCACTAAAAAGCTATTGCAGTGAAATTTAATCAATGTATACCGCCGCAAGGATAATACAATTTAAAAATAAATAAAAATAAAAGTATACAAAACATTGACTAAAGAAACTAAAAAACATATTAAAGTATTCAGTTGTTTTTTTTCTATTCTTGCACTGGTAGTAGGGAACAGTGTTGTTTGCTATTGCAGCATCCCCAATATTGGGTCTGGATCACATTATTCCAACCAGAGTTTGGGAAGCACATTTGCACAGAGCACATTATATTGATGGAAGTGTTCCTACTCCATATAAGTGAACTTTGTATTGTAAATGTGTATAAGAAGTGACTTGTCAATCAAATTGAGTGTGGATGAGAAGAAGCCACCCAGAACCAGCCTCCAACTATTCATCCAAGAATTATAGACCCTGGACAACTTTTCAAAGTATTCAAACTTTAGAAAAATGGACAAATAAAATGGCACCAACTTCATCCAGTAACATGCAGCACTTTCACCACTGCTATCCTGCGAAACAAAGCTGAAGCCTTCACAGGTGCGCCAATCCGTGATCCCAACATAAGTGATTATTTACATCAGCAGTTAATAGAAGAAAAGCAGCACTCACCGACAGTGGAATCACTTCAACTTTATTTCATATGTGCTCCATCAAAAACCAGTAAGGGCCATCAGGCCAAATAGTGAGGGGAGGGAGAGGACAGCAGGGTGCCCAGGAGGACGACAATCATTTAGTTCATTAGAACTTCAACGGGTCCAGTCACCACTGTCGGTGAGTGCTGCCATTTCTTCTATTACCAACTTTTAAAAGTATGTTTTCTATGAAGTATTGACGCATTACAGAGTAAAATATTCATAGCTGCAATAAGTCAGCATGGGTGTGATTCATACTGCCTGTGTCCCCCTTTAATACATCGAGTCCAAGAGTTGTATGTAGCATTGGATTGTGACCAGTAAAGACCCTTCTTCAGATTTCCTATTGGAAACAATTGATACTCTCTCTACATAATTCCACTTATTCTCCAACAGGATAAGTTATAAATATCCAGGTTCAAGGAGCAGACCGAGCACCAATCGTTGCTTCCTTCAGAAATGTCACTCTGTACTTGACAGCCGCTGTAAGCGGATACATAACGCCACACCGGGGTGCTCGCTCCAAAGTTCAAGCCACAACACTTAATGCACAGGAAAGGAAAGGAAAAAAGCTGCAACTCACCGGTTAATGCAGATCATTTATTGTGCAGTTACTGGTGCATACAAACAGGGAGGGGGTGATGGATCAGCGAATTTATGGACTACGGTGCCGTTTCGCACTTAAATGCTTCTACAGGTCCCCTCTCCTGTTTGTATGCACCCCTAACTGCACAATAAAGAATCTGCATTAACCGATGAGTTGCAGCTTTTTTCCTCTCCTTTGCTGTGGATTAAGTTATAAATATTGAAAAATGAGGGCATCATCTGCAACTTTTTGAAGAACCGGCCTGGGTACATGTTATTAGCAATTGAGAGATGTCCATGCATGTGCTGCTGTCTTGATACATTTCTTTGGGCCTGAAAATTGCAGCGTGAGCACTGAGACCCGAAATGTATAGCATATTCTATCAATACATCATCAATGTATTGCAATATACTGCAATGACCCTTACTGCTACCGGAGTTAGTGCTCCACCATCACCACCACCACCGGAAGGCCAACCTTCCCACCACCACCCGTACAGCTGCTGCCTCACCACCACCCGAGCTGTTACAACCCCCAACCTACTCTCTCCTCCTCATCATCATGTAGAATGTAAGCTTACGAGGGCAGGGTCCTCTTCCTCTGTACCAGTCTGTCATTGTTAGTTTCTTCACCTTCACCTACATCTGTATTTTATATGTGACCCCATCTAATGTACAGCACCATGGAATTAATGGTGCTATATAAAATAATAATAATAATAATAATAAATTTCAGAAATTACTGCCCCCAAGCCAGTTTTCCCAGAGTTTTGCAAGTAGTTGAGGATCTTGTCTTCCAGGATTGATGTCCATTGATATTACAGATAGCACTGCCCATTGTCTCCACTGTAGAGGACACTATGTGAGATCATCTGCATGATCTTGAGATCTGTGCATTTATAGACTTATCCACATTATTACATGCACAACTTTGCATGGCATCTCCTTCTTGATACATAATTCTTTCTTTTGATGGTTAAGTCATCGTTATTCTGCAGAAATTACATCATTTTGTTTTGAGGAACATCAAAGAATCATCAGGAGACAATTCAGCTGGAAGATTTATATAAACAGATCTGCTCATTTGTTTTTTAAGTGGAGATGTGAGAGATTGTCAGGCAAGTGAACCCAAGACGTCTGCTGGAGACTTTCTTCTGTTTTAGGTCTGCTTGATAAATCAACATCTACCTTTCGGAGGATACACGGTAATAAACAAGCCGTCTATAAATATAGACATGAAAGCACTCTCTTGTATGTTCTTCAATGTCATTTTAATTGCAATATAGTTGTGCGCTCAGTGCTAGAAAAGCCCCAATGTACATAGAATTTTAATATAGCAGTGTGAATGAACGTCCCATAGTTGACATCGATATGTAGCTAATTATACAGGACTTTTTTTTTACAGACAGATCAATTCTGATGTGGCTCAAAGGACATATTCTACTACATACCACACATATGTTGGTTACTAAAGAAAACTTAATTTTATAAGGTTATTGTGCAACAAGTATATACCATACTTTTTGGATTATAAGATGCACTTTTGTTCCCCCAAATTTTGGGAGAAAGTGGAGGGTGCGTCTTATAATCTGAATGTACTTGTACTGTAGGGAAAGGGTGGGTGCTTTGGAGCAGTGTCCTGGGGCTGGAATGGGCTGGAGTGGGCTGCAGGGGCAGCGGGAGGTCACATGCTCCCGCTCATTAGCCTCACATAGTATTCACTGAACCTGCTGTCCATCACCTTGGTGCTGAAGCTGCGCCGAGATGTGCACAGGGGAGTGGCGCATATTGCCTGCGCTCACCCCCCCATTACTCTACATACCCCTGCTGGCGTGCACATGTCCTCCCATCACTCTACATGCCCACCTGCTGGCGCACACATGTCCCCCCATCACTCTACATGCCCCCCTGCTGGCGCACACATAGTAAAATAATAAAAATTTTTTAACTCACCTTCCATCGCTGGCTCCGACGCTCCCAGCTACTCAGTCTCTTCCTGTTTACCGGCATCCAATCACGGGATCGGCACAGCACAGTGATGATATCACTGTGGACCTTGGTCACATGATCGTATTAGGCACAGACACAGGAAGAGACACCGAAGAGCTGGGAGCGACAAAGCCAGTGGCGGAGGTTAAGCTAAAAATGTTTTTACTTTACTATGTGTGCGCCAGCAGGGGGGCATATAGAGTGATGGGGGCCTATCCAGGATGGGGGGCATGTGCCAGCACATGGGGCTATATGTGTCAGCAGAGGGAGCACATGTGCTAGCACAGGGAGTATATGTGCTAGCATAAGGGGCTATATGTGCCAGCACAAGGAGCTACATGTACCATAAGATGAGGCTATATGTGCCAGCACAGGGGACTATATGTCCCAGCACAGGGGAGCAATATTTGCTAGCACAGGTGGGGCATATTTGCCAGCACAAGGGAGCATATGTGCCAGCACAGGGTTTTTATGTGTGCCAGCACAAATGGGGCATATGTGCCAGCACATGGGGGCTATATGTGCCAGCACGGGGCCATATGTAGGATGCCGGACTATTTACCAGGGTGGTGTTTATATATATACCAGGATGAGGGACACATATACTGTATATGACTTGTAAGATGGACACTGGAATTATAAAATGAACCCCATTTACCATAAAAAGTATTTTTTTCTCTTTTCCACCAAATTTATAGTGCGTCTTATAATCAGGTGTGTCTTATAAAGTGAAAAATACCGTGCCAGTTCCTGCACCAGCCATTGTAGTCATTCAGTAATGTACATTTTTTGTTTTTTCTTCTTTCCGTGTTTTCAGAGTGACTAGCATCACTCTGGTTTAATTTAAAAGCTCTTTCATTTTTCTTCCATTTTCAGGGGTAAGCTTTTCTCCTTCTGGAGAGTGACATGCCAGTAATAAGGAGGCAGAAAAAAACTTATAATGCTGTGTCTGCAAATTGAATTTGTGATCTGGTATAATTTCTAAAGCATTACTTAAAAAAAAATGGGGTATTACTATAAGGAGGGGAGCAGGATGCAACATTGTTACAAGAAGGGAACCACATTGGGGATATTACTACAAAAAGGGGAGCTGGATGGGGCATAACTATAAGAAGGGGAGAAGGATGGAGTATTACTATAAGAAGAAGATCAGAATGGGGACATTACAACAAGACAGAGACCAGGATGGCGATATTACTACAATAAGGGGACAAGGATGGGACATTACTACAAGAAGGGTACCAGGATGTGGATATTACTACTAGAAAAGGAGCAGGATGTTGACATTACTACAAGAAGGGGATGAGGATGGGGTCATTACTACTAGAAGGGCTCAAGGATCGGGATATTACTACAAGAAGGGGATCAGGAAGATGGAGCATTACTGTATAAGGAGGGGATAATGATGTGGACATTACTACAAGAAGGGGAGCAAGAGGGGGAATTATTACACGAAGAGGAGCAGTATGTGGACATTACTACAATAAGGAGACCAGGATGTGGCATTACTTCAAGAAGGCGACAAGGATGGGTACATATCTACAAGAAGGGGATTACTACAGTATAGGACATTACTACAATGAGACCAGGATGGGAAATTACTACAAAAGGATCAGGATGTGGACATTACTGCAAGAAGGGGATCAGGATGGGCACATTACTACAAGAAGATACCAGGTTTGACATTTCTGCAAGAAGGGGGTAAGGATGGGGCATTAATGCAAGAAGAGGACAGGATGGGCACAAAACTAAAAAAAAAAAAAAAAGATGGGCACATTACTAGAAGGGAACCAGGATGGCGGATATTACTACAAGATAAAGACCAGGATGGGCACATTACTGCAAGATGTTGGACAAAATTACTATATGGTGCTAATTGTATGACAACAAGCAAAAATTTCACTTTTTGCAAGGAATGCAGTCCCCAAAATTATAATTTTTTCTATGAGCAGCCCATATACTCAGCTGAGTTTAAGACTCCTTATTTAAATCAAGGAATTTTAATTTGTTTGAATGGCCTAGTCATTGTCCAGATGTAAATGCCATTGAGAATCTTAGGGCCACTTTACACACACCAACTTATCTGTCCAACTTCTGACCAACTTGCTGGTTGCAGTGAAATCATGGACACATTGTTACATTTGTACACAGCCACAAAATGGAGCAATGAGTCCATGATTTCACTGCAACCAGCAAGTTGGTCAGAAGTTGGACAGATAAGTTGGTGTGTGTAAAGTGGCCCTAACTGTTCATAGACACCTCCTTCCAACCTCACTGAGCTGGAGCTATTATGCAAAGAAGAATGGGGAAACATTTCAGCCTCTAGAAGTGCAAAGCTGATAGAGACAAACCCAAAAGACTCACAGCAGTAACTGTAGTGAAAGGTGATCCTACACAGTATTGACTCAGGGTGGGAGAATACAAACACATCACAATTTTGAGAATTTTATTTTAAAAATATTTAGAAAACCTTTATACTTCACAAATACTTCCAACTTAGTGTTGGTACATCACATAAAATCCCAATGAGATACATTTAGGTTTCTGGATGTAATGTAAAAAATGTGGAAAGGATTATGAGGAATGAATAGAAAATTGTATATAGATGTGTATTACCGTATATATTTTTCCTGCAAAAACTTGAAAGGCTCACATGGACAATGATGTGAACTTTTAGCAAAGAGCCTGAATAGACTAAGCCAGAGATTCAATACCTGGCCCCGTTGGGCCAATATGGACTAGAATATAGTTTTGTTTGCAATGTTCTAAGTATAAGCGCCTCCTGCAAAGGAAGAAAGTATGCATATTGTTTGATGTGATGTTGATGTTTGAAAGTTACCCGGTTATATGCAATTAAAATTTAAGCCCAAACCATGTTTGGTTTCAACACTCGGACACTCGAGGACGAGTGTATTTAACCAAGGGGGGAGTGTGGCGCCCCTCTGGCGGGACGCCGTAGGGAGGTACTGCATCCCAAACAGAAGGTGTAGTGCCTCCATAGTCACAGGTAGACAGAGTCTGTATACAAAGCCACAAGATCCCAATCACAGCCACCAAAGCACAAGGGTCCCAGGGGGTGGAGCTTAGCGGAGCAGAAGAAGTGATGTAGGTGACAGTTGACAGCGGTCAGTCAGACGGTGTGAGGAGAGCAGAATGGATGGACGCAGTTTAATCTGTAGCTCTGACAGGAGGGTATCTCAAAATTAAAGAGGTAACCCAGACAAGAAAGGGGCACTCCAGGACTGGTAGGAACCAGCTGGAGAGTCCAGGTCAATACCGGTAAACCAGAACCGAGGCGGTTTGTTAAGATTCATCCCAAACTGCTGACCGGCAGGCTGTGGGCCTTACCAAGAAGGTGCCACAGCACCCATCAAAGTAGTCCAACCTCTGTCCCATAGCTGGGTTCAAGACGCCGACAAGTAAGAGAGACTTTAAGCAACAGACCAGGGGACCAGAAACCAGACTCAAGAGTGGGAGTGTAAGGTGCCTAAAGAGCCCACAAAGGAACAGGACTAAGAAAGTGTTGGAAAAGCACCTCTGACAGACTCTGTGGTAATCCCCAAAACCTGTGGCAACAAAACTAGACTGTACCGTGTACCTAATGATCCATCTGGTACCAGTAAAGAACTGTTTGGGCTAACTTGGTGTCTCTGCATCAATTATTCCTCTTCTGGGAGGCTCCTAAAGCACCACAGAGCCAAGGACTACTATTCCCCTCATCCACCCCGCTGCCTTGAGTTAAAGCTCCACCTGTGGGGAGCTGTACTACCCAAAGCTGCATCATCATCACCTCAGCGGCTGGCTGCAGCGCTGGTAACTACATTACCAGGTACCACAGGTGGCGTCACGTATAATAATCCCCCATCCCAAATAATTTTCCCCTCAGCCATTGAGTGTCCAGGGCATGGGACCGGGACCCGACCAGCCGTGATGCCCACTGAAGTAGCAACCTGTCCCGGTATCCGAGTACCCCCTACCCTGTCGACTGACTCACACCACGCTGGGGACTGCAGGAGCCGTGATATGCTTTTATAGTGGTTGTGACTCTCACAACCACAAAAGGTGAAGCCTCTGATACCTATTTGGGTTATATTTTATCTCTCAAACCCTTCATCCTCCCTACTTTAATTTTCTGAGATAATGACTATTGGGTTTTCATTGGCTGTAAAACATAATCATCAACATTAACATAAATAAACACTTGAAATAGATCACTCTGCCTGACTGTATATAATATATGTGTTTCACTTTTTGGATTGAATGACTTAAATAAACAAACTTTTTGATGATATTCTAATTCATTGAGGTTCACCTGTATATTCCATAATCAAGTAGCTAGGGGGTTAACCCATGAGATGTGTAACTGAGTGATGCATAACACAGCGTCTGATTTCCTACTGATATAAAACATGTAAGGACCCCTATGTAAACTCTCTAAATAATGCGCAGTAAATACTATAAACATCCTCCTCGCTGAATGCAGTATGAGTGAGGCATCGATGAAATTCCCCACTTGGGACATCATCTCGTCATGGACACCGGAAGATAATAATCCTGAGAACACATGTGCATAACACTGAAGAAGAATGAAGCCAGCACTTGAGGACGTGGGCGCTGATTACTCGGAGAAGCATGACTGTCATGATGGAAATGATCCTTTTACTTTTATGTGGGAGGTGAGAAGAATGAGTGAACAATGGAGGAGCCCGGTGTAATCTGCTGAGGATTTCATGCAGTAACCTGGCGGATCCATTGAACGCAGCTCTGTCTGGGTGGGGCAGAGCTCTGTGAATGGAAGGTGTTTATCCTGAATTTGATAGTAACAATTATACTTAATGGTACCTTTACACGCCGCGACGGCAGGCTGGATACATCGCGCTACAGGCTACAAATGTAGCTTGTAGCGTCAATGTAGCCCGTCGTAGCGGCGTCTGAAGACGCGACGCTACAGCCGGCGACAGATACATCTGTTTATGGGCTCTGCTCGAAAACAGATGGCTATATCGCCGATGGTAGCGAGCTGTATCGGCGTGTAAAGAAGCAACGGAAGGGAACTCTGGACACCCGGGGCTGTAGCTGCAATGTAGCTAAGGCGTGACCTCGGCTCCATGTTACCGCGCCCCATGTGCGATCATTGGTGGAAGCTGCTGCATGACGATTGGTAGTCGCTGCATAGGGAGGCATATTTAAGGAGCTGACGAGTCACACTACACAATCGCTCGAGCGTGCTGTATTACTCAGCCTCCTGCGATGCCTGCCCAATCAGGATGTTATTGCTTCGTCCTATCAGCGTACGGAAGTCTTGTAATCCACAATTGGAGCACGCCTATGTGCTGTCCCTGCTGCACCAGGTCCGCCCATAGTAGCTGGTTGTAGCGGTGTGTAAATGAGCAACAGCTGGCTACTTGAGACACCCGGCCATGTAGCTAGCTATAGATGTAGCGTGGCGTAGCGCACCTTGTGGCGGCGTGTAAAGAGGGTGCGTTGACCGTTTGTAGCCGTTTGAGCGAGCTCGTGCACGTGAAGTAGCGGGATGTATCCAGCCTGCCGTGGCGGCGTGTAAAGGTACCATGAGAGAGTCAGAAAAATATTCAGAGAATAGATAAGTCTACATATAACAAACCATCCACAGACATAATTAAATATGTAAATGTAGTACTGATTTCATAATAAAGTAAACATATTAAAATCATACATGTGGGTGGCAAAAGGAAGAGATCCAGGATAATGGTTGTTGGTGTTGTGGTTACATCAGAATATATATCAACAGTACACATACGTAGATATGATAACTAAATGGGTACAGCTAGTTATAATAAATAAATACCAAATTTAATTCTTATAATTCATAATAGCCCTTTCTCATAAAACACATTTGGGGTATGAGACAATGACATTGAACATGCATCCAATAATGGAATACAGCTAAAATATAGGTGTTGATGTCCACTGCCCATGCTGTGCCCCAACGCACGTTTCACAGATGCTTTATTAAGGTGCGTGGACTTTACATTGGATTCTTGGCATCTGCAGACGTTGCACTTATTGTCCTGTAAGTGAAGATATTTCATAAGATTTTAATTAGGGATGAGCCAATCTCCTGAAATGTATTTCAGACAGTTTCACTCAATTTGGTTGGCAAATTCTATTCAGCCCAAAAAATATTGGTCCAGATTGAAAGATCCCCAAAAACACATTTATTTTTCTTTTAGGACGCTGCAGACCCAAAAGCATATTAGATAAAGGGATTAAAAATGATAAACATTTTATATTCACTTGTCCTATTTCTTCCCCAATGACGTGCCACCCACTGACTGACCACAAGAAATCTATCGCATGTATGAAGAACCAAAGAGCAGCATGGAGGAACGCGATGCTGATGTGGTGTAATGACAGGTAAGGGGCAGGACTTGGACAGGTGACTTGAGGATATATTTGTCATGCCCTTGACCACGGGGCGTTTCTCATGGACAGGGAGACCGGTGCCCATTAGGCTAAACACCTCACGCGCTCAGTCCCTGCTGCGGAGCCGATCTGTGCTAAGCATGCTGCTGTGCTGGTACTGTTCACCCCGTGAGTGGCTCCATGCGACCATCTGATTCCTTCTCTGCTAGGAAACTGTGCTCCCTTGGCAAGTCTCCTGGGAATGCTCTTAGTATGCGAGCGCTGCTTCCTGCACACACTTAAAGGAGCAGTGCACCTGTTCTCTATTAGGGCTTTCTGTGCTGTGACGCTCTTTGCATAAAAGGCACCCTTCCCCTAAGGGATGTGCCTGTGCAACTTGTTCATTCTCTTGGAAGTTGCCTCTGGCCAGTTAACACCCTGTAGTGCTCTGTTAAAGGAAGACTGTTGCCTTTCATTATACTAATACCTCTGTCTCCACAGTATCCGCTGCTGGCAGTTCCTTATCCTGGATCAATCTGGACACTCCAGATCTCACCCCTGGGCTGGCAAAGCCTCTCCTCACGGAACCTTCCGGATACTTCCATTGGCTGGATTAGCCTATCCCAGATTACATGGAGCTCGCAGGATCCTCTCAACAGACAGAGCTAGCATTCCACAGTCTCTCCACCTTTGTTCCGGCCTGTACGAGTCACCCTTCTGGTTTGGGATTTTGAGCATTTAGGCCTCCTGATGTTGTAACCGGTGTATCCCTGTGCAGGGGTTACCTCTGCCAGTGCTCCACTAAGAGCATACAGTGTCTCGATCCAGAGGGTCCTCCCCTCAGGCACCTTTCCCCTTTTTATTAAACTATCCTCAATAAATATCCTTAATTTTATGAAAGACTCTCTTGTCTTTTGAGTGTCCACGTATCCAGCCACCACTACACCACCAGTGGTCCAATGAGTCCACTTTACATCATCACGTCCTGTGGGCGTAACAATATTTAATAGTTAACCATTTCCTGACCCTATAAAGAATACAGAAAAATGTTGCCGATTGGCTGCCATTTTGCTGGAGTCTTGCGGTTTGAACTTCAAAATTTTAGGACTTGGTCAGAAAATTTTCATGCATTGGTAAAGAATTCGATCTGTAGTTTGACTGTAAATAGTTGGCAAACAATGTTGTGTTTTTCTTTAGATTCATTCCTTTATAATAAGGATTAAGGCTTCAGCTACACGTATAATTTTTCTTCACACCAGAAAAAAAGAATGACTATTCCGATGAGACTCTGATCAGATATTGATTAGCATTTGATCTGTAGGCCGAGTGGCATCAGGTTTTCATGTATGTGAAGAAATTAAAAAAACCTCCACATTCTGCATTTGACAGTCTGTAAAAACCCCACCACACTTGGACGTCATCCAAGAGTGATTAGATTTTTTTCACGGACCGATTGACTTGTATTGATGATTTTGATCCAAACCTTGGATCAAAATCGGACATAGCTCTGTGGTGTTCTATGGATCTATCGTTCCGTGAAAACTCACAGATACGTCAATGGCTCCAGGGGCTATCACAGATATGAGTGCTATCCATGAAAACTATAGATAGCATGTGTATGTGAAAATTGGATATGTGATTGAGGGATCAGAGTGGTGCAAACATATTTGCAGGATCCTAATCTAGTATCCACATTGGTATTCAGCGGTTACTGCATCAGAACACTATGAACCTCTCATTACTACTGATTATTCCAGGACTTCTTCTGATTACTATAGTGGCGAAATGCCTGCACAACTTCATATTGGAGATGGAGTCATCATGACCTGCAAGGCTTTTTTTCATATAGTTGTGTGTCTTTTTTGCGCACAGAGATCTCCAAGATATGAGCTTTTGCAGAATGCACAGGAAAACAATGCAAACAGCGTTTCCTGTGCACTCTGCCAAAGCGCATATCCGGGAGATCTCTGTGGAGCCGGAGTTTGCGGTAAGCAATAGGTCGCCATAGAGATCTATTGCCTGGCAGCGCACAGCGTTGCCTACTGGTAACGCTATGCGCTGAGGCAGAAAATTTCTAAGTTTCTAAATTGCCGGATCCATGAGTCTCAGGAGCAGACACAGGTCTGAGGCTAGGGTCACACATAAGCCTTGAAAACGTTTTTGTCATCAGTTTATTAACTTTTTTTTCTAAATCCAAAAACACATTCCGTGAACGGATGGTGCACTTAAGTGTCACTGCGTTTTTCAAAAATGTTGCGTTGTTCAGCATCAAAAAAAACGCTGCTCCCAACGTTTTTGGGTGCAGTAAAAAAAAGCATGCTTTTTTTAACATGGTTTTTAACATGGATGCTGAACAACGCAACGTTTTTGAAAACATACCCGTTTTTGAAAACACATCCGTTAAAGTATCGTACATATAGGTACCATCCGTTAACGCATATGCATTTTTTATGAAAAAATTACTTAGGCTAGGGTCACATTTGCGGTTTTGTTTTCAAAACTGGATCCGGTTTTGACCATTAAAAATGGTCAAAACTGGATCCGATTCCGCAGCCATAGGCTGCAATAGAAAAAACGGATTGCACTTAATGCCATCTGGTTACCACATCCAGTTTTGCAGCCTGCAGTAAAAATCATGCAGGCTGCATTTTTCGGAGCAGTTGAAAAACCTGATCAGGTTTTTTTTATAATGGGCGCCTATGGCAACTGGATCCGGTACTGCAAGGTACATTCATGTAAAGGATCCGGTTTTTGGTGCCACAATTTTTTCTCATTGGAGATCTGGATCCATTACTGGATCCAGATCTGCAATGTGATGCCAAATGTGAAGGCACCCGGTAATGCCGCATCCGGTAATGGATCCGGTTACTGTATTGTGCCTTCCAAATGTGACCCCAGCTTACCGTATATACTCTTGTATAAGCCGAGTTTTTCAGCCCAAAATTTGGGCTGAAAAGTCTCCCCCTCAGCTTATACACGGGTCTATACGGGGGCCCATGGTGTGGTGGCTGTGGTGGGGGCTGTGGAGGCTGGAGGAGGCGGGGGGGGGCTGCTGTATGAGCGGCCCCGTCACGTGGGGCCGCTCATTAAATATGCACTGCTTCCCCCTGTCAATCAGCGGCAGGGGGAAGCAGTGCATATAGCCCCCAAATGCTGGCACTCACCCCCCCTTGTAAGGCCCCCCCCCCCCGCTGGTTATATTACCATCCCGGTCTTCTGATCATCGCCGCTCCTCGCTGCTCCGTCCGTCCGTCCTGCTGCTGCATCCGGGATCTCCGGCCGTCGCAGGCATATGACGTCATCGCGCGACGGCCGGGGATCCCGGATGTAGCAGGCCGGGAGCAGAGAGGACGGAGCACCGAGGAGCACCGAGGAGCGGCGATGATCAGAAGACCGGGATGGTAAGAGAAGCGGGGGGGGCCCTTGCAAGGGGGGGCGAGTGCCAGCATTTGGGGGTGCTGGGGACCCCAGGGGGCTGTTGGGGACCCCCAGGGGGCTGCAGGGTACCCCCTGGGGGCCTGCTGTATACCACTGGGGCTGCTGTATACTACCACTGGGGCTGCTGTATATACCTCTGGGGCTGCTGTATACCACTGGGGCTGCTGTATACTACCACTGGGTCTGCTATATACTACCACTGGGGCTGCTGTATTCTACCACTGGGGCTGCTGTATACTACCACTGGGGCTGCTATATACTACCACTGGGGCTGCTATATACTACCGCTGGGGCTGCTATATACTACCACTGGGGCTGCTGTATATTACCACTGGGGCTGCTGTATACTACCACTGGGGCTGCTATATACTACCACTGGGGCTGCTGTATACTACCACTGGGGCTGCTGTATACTACCACTGGGGCTGCTATATACTACCACTGGGGCTGCTATATACTACCACTGGGGCTGCTGTATACTACCACTGGGGCTGCTATATACTACCACTGGGGCTGCTGTATACTACCACTGGGGCTGCTGTATACTACCACTGGGGCTGCTATATACTACCACTGGGGCTGCTGTATACTACCACTGGGGCTGCTATATACTACCACTGGGGCTGCTATATACTACCACTGGGGCTGCTATATACTACCACTGGGGCTGCTGTATACTACCACTGGGGCTGCTGTATACTACCACTGGGGAGGCCTGTATACCACTGGGGGGGGCCTGTATACCACACTGCTGGGGGCTGTATACCTGTGCTGGGGACACCCTCGGCTTATACACGAGTCAATAGGTTTTTCCAGATTTTTGGGGCAAAAGTAGGGGGGTCGGCTTATACACAGGTCGGCTTATACACGAGTATATACGGTAAGTCCAAAAAACGTTTATGGTAACAGGAGGCTCAAAAAGCACCCTTAAGAAAATGGATTTGTCATGGGAAACACGGATTGCCATGTGTGACCCTAGCCTTAGTCACGCACTAATTATCCTCCATTGTGCTTAGCAGGGCAGAGAGAAGTACACATGAGCAAGAGCACAATGGAGGACTGTGTGTGGGTAACGTAGGACGCATCATCCACATGAAGCAGAGAAGGAGAATGGTGGTCAAAAGAAGAGAGGAGGCGCTGGATCAAAATCAGTAATGCACATATTCCTGGTCCGCTCCTTAGGTGAGTATAATAGATGGTCTTTTTATGTTATACAGATCGGACTGGGGAGTTATACAGAGGATTTTAGAATGCTTTATACAAGGGTTACTGGTGGTGGTGCACTTTATATGGGAAAAACCGGGTGACACATTCCTTTTAAATATTCGATGTGAGACTTCATTAGGTGTGAGTGCTGGTTGAACGCCACTAAGCTCTGTTCACATTGTGCTCTGTGTTTGGATAATGAGAGCACTTTTGAAAGCATGATTGGGTGATACTCTGTTGGGAGTTGTCTATGGCTAGGGTCACATTTGAAGGGAACGTCCTTTGCAAGGGTGCGTTAAGGGAGGAATTTTTTTAACTTGCCATTTTTTCCCTTTTTAGCACTAGCATTAACGTGTGCGTTAACACATGGTACATATACAGTCATGGCCAAAAGTATTGACACCCCTGCAATTCTGTCAGATAATACTCAGTTTCTTCCTGAAAATGATTGCAATCACAAATTCTTTGGTATTATTATCTTCATTTAATTTGTCTTCAATAAAAAAACACAAAAGAGAATGAAGCAAAAAGCAAAACACTGATCATTTCACACAAAACTCCAAAAATGGGCCAGACAAAAGTATTGGCACCCTCAGCCTAATACTTGGTTGCACAATCTTTAACCAAAATAACTGCGATCAATCGCTTCCGGAAACCATCAATGAGTTTCTTACAATGCTCTGCTGGAATTTTAGACCATTCTTCTTTGGCAAACTGCTCCAGATCCCTGATATTTGAAGGGTGCCTTCTCCAAACTGCCATTTTTAGATCTCTCCACAGGTGTTCTATGGGATTCAGGTCTGGACTCATTGCTGGCCACCTTAGAAGTCTCCAGTGCTTTCTCTCAAACCATTTTCTAGTGCTTTTTGAAGTGTGTTTTGGGTCATTGTCCTGCTGGAAGACCCATGACCTCTGAGGGAGACCCAGCTTTCTCACACTGGGCCCTACATTATGCTGCAAAATTTGTTCGTAGTCTTCAGACTTAATAATGCCATGCAAACGATCAAGCAGTCCAGTGCCAGAGGCAGCAAAGTAACCCCAAAACATCAGGGATCCTCCGCCATGTTTGACTGTAGGGACCGTGTTCTTTTCTTTGAATGCCTCTTTTTTTCTCCTGTAAACTCTATGTTGATGCCTTTGCCCAAAAAGCTCTACTTTTGTCTCATCTGACCAGAGAACATTCTTCCAAAATGTTTTAGGCTTTCTCAGGTACGTTTTGGCAAACTCTAGCCTGGCTTTTTTATGTCTTGGGGTAAGAAGTGGGGTCTTCCTGGGTCTCCTACCATACAGTCCCTTTTCATTCAGACGTCGACGGATAGTACGGGTTGACACTGTTGTACCCTCGGACTGCAGGGCAGCTTGAACTTGTTTGGATGTTAGTCGAGGATCTTTATCCACCATCCGCACAATTTTGCGTTGAAATCTCTTGTCAATTTTTCTTTTACTTCCACATCTAGGGAGGTTAGCCACAGTGCCATGGGTTTTAAACTTCTTGATGACACTGCGCACAGTAGACACAGGAACATTCAGGTCTTTGGAGATGGACTTGTAGCCTTGAGATTGCTCATGCTTCCTCACAATTTGGTTTCTCAAGTCCTTAGACAGTTCTTTGGTGTTCTTTCTTTTCTCCATGCTCAATGTGGTACACACAAGGACACAGGACAGAGGTTGAGTCAACTTTAATCCATGTCAACTGACTGCAAGTGTGATTTAGTTATTGCCAACACCTGTTAGGTGCCACAGGTAAGTTACAGGTGCTGTTAATTACACAAATTAGAGAAGCATCACATGATTTTTCTAAGGGTGCCAATACTTTTGTCCACCCCCTTTTTTATGTTCGGTGTGGAATTAGATCCAATTTGGCGTTAGGACAATTCTTTTTTGTTTTTTTCATTGAAGACAAATTAAATGAAGATAATAATACCAAAGAATTTGTGATTGCAATCATTTTCAGGAAGAAACTGAGTATTATCTGACAGAATTGCAGGGGTGTCAATACTTTTGGCCATGACTGTATGTACCGTGCATTGACGCATGCATTTCCCATAGACTCCCATTTTAAAAAAAATGCATGCGTTTTTGCAAACACCCCCAAAAACGCTGCTTACCGCATAGCGTCAAAAGTGTTGCACTTTGACCATTTGTTTTTGCATGGGAGCCTATGGAAGCGTTAACGCTAGCGTTTTTCAAAATTTGAAATTGTGAAATACGGTAGCTTTTAGCTCTTCAATGGCTCAAGTGTGACCCTAACCTATCTGATGACACCCGGCAGTTGTGATGTGAGAGAAGTGTCAGTTTTTGTTATCTGAGCACTTGCTGATAAATTTCTTCCCGAATTCCTGCTTGTTTGTTCTGCTCATGATCTGCTTGTTCTTACTTATAGCTAAATAATGACATTAGTGATTTAGGGGTACTGCGTGTCTATTCACACTGGTCGCCTCATGCTGGAAGCTTGTTAGCATTCAGAACTTCCATTTCTGCTAAGTGTTAGGCTATAATTTATGGCTGTCAACTTCTGCTGTACCCGGCTATTATTTTAAGAAGCTTCACAAATTGAAATTTACTGTATAATTTCTTTTGTCTGCCTTTATTTTAAGAAGTCTGCACCTGCAGATTCCACAGCGCTTCTTTGTAAAGCATCACACTATACCATGAGGGCCTTATTATAGGCTCGGCATTCTGTCATATCAGGAAAGTCAGTGCTGCTTACATGGAAACAGTTTATTTCTATAGGGATTGGTGTAAAGATATGATTTTTGCATTATTGAATACCACTGTCATAAAGAGCGGACTACATCTATAGAATATTTATCTAGGTGGAACGTCAAGATAACATCCAAATAAACGTCTTAGGACCCATGATTTCTCAGCATAATATTTTTCAGGGTATCCCACTACACTCAACTTGTCTTCTTCTCAAAGTGCATCCTAGAGCCATCTCTTCTCCAGGTAAGTGACACCAACGAATCTAACAAGAATCAAATTCACTAAATCGCGTAGATTTTACCAGCAACTTCAATTCACTGTGAATATATTATCTGCAAGCTGAATGTCCCTCATCTTTCTCTGGAGTTTTGGGTGACTCCAGATGTCATATCCCAAGAGTATGCTCTTGCTACCAGGTGCTGCTGTGTTCATTCCAAAGATGGGGCTGGTGATGTAGTAATCTGACTTGTGGATGTGTTCTATGGCTGCCCAGCTGCAGTCAGTAACTCTGACTTCAGCCAATTAGGAAATACTGCAGTCTATTTGAATCCTCTCTCTGTGCTCTTGCTGATTGATAGATATATTCCCTGGTTTACTTGGCATTCCTGGTTTGTATTATTGATTTTCTGGGTTGACTTGTGCCTGTTTTTTGTACTAGTCTCCAGCCTAACGATTTTGTACTTTTCTGACCTCTTGGCTTTGATCCTGCTTGGTGATTTTTCTATTCCTGGACTGTATGATTCTATTGACAACAACCCCTGGACCTTGCAGTAAAGCCAGATCCCTGTATAGGGGTTAAAGGGTGTCTCGGTATGTCAGGGTTCTGCTTGATGGTGCGATTTGCATTTAGTCTGTCCGGGATTCCCTTTCTTACCTGTAACTTGGATGGACGTTACACCAGAGCATAATAATTCTAAGATTAAAAAAAAAAAAACAGCTAATACCGCTCACTTCTCTGACCATCCTCACTACCTGCTGTCTCTAATATGTTCATCAATGCCTGTTCTTACCGCCGTTGCACGCTGATACCCCTGGCATCTTCACTTCAGGCTGAGACTTCCTGATACAATATTACCACACATATATGTATAAGGGGTCAAGGGTTAACTTTCTTCCTCCCTTTAAGACTATGGTGTATATGAGTCAATGAGTTTTAAAGATAGTTAATGAGTTTAATTATTTGTGTGGCCATCTAGTGGCCAAGGTAAAGACTGCTCCCCAGTCCCCCCATTATGTAGTTAATAATAATAATTTGTGATATTCCTTAGGGGTGGAGATTATCTTAAAAGGGCTTGCAGTGTAATGGAGAGGAGGAGAGTCCCAAGAAAAAGGAGGGAAACTGGAACTGGAATGGAACTTCTATCCTTTTTGATTGTGCTAAACACTTTGTGCGACCCTGGGATTTGGGGCCCAGGACACGGAACAAGATTGCTAAACCATCTGTAAGGACGGCTTCACACTACGGCTGGGATCCGATCCGTGGCTGTCCGCTTGAGCCAAACAGCCCCGGACCGGATCAGCACACAGAACTGGAGGGCTAATGTGCGGTGTGCAGCCGCAAACAGCTGCCGGCACTGATAGGTCAGGACCGCGGCTAACTCCCCGCATGTGTACTTCGGCTCTCACTGAAGGTAACCCAGAACTGAACTTTTGCACTGAGGAGCCAGCCAGGCCA
This sequence comes from Allobates femoralis, assembly GCA_033576535.1. Classification (NCBI taxonomy): domain Eukaryota; kingdom Metazoa; phylum Chordata; class Amphibia; order Anura; family Aromobatidae; genus Allobates; species Allobates femoralis. Next base: position 798,003,914 of record JARQOC010000003.1, on the reverse strand, counting down.
AGGTCAGCAAAGCCAGGGCTGCTCCACAGCCTTGCCCTCCACTACCAGGGCCCCATTAGGCCATGCCCTCAACATGTGCACAGATATCCAGAGTTGAGTTCTGGCCCTGAGTTTGAGCCTTGTGTTAAGAGAACTGGTTGGTTATTATGCATTCATCAGAAGAGAGCTGAGGACTGCATAGGATAAAGCAAGCAGTGGGGGTGGATGGAGAGGTGAACAATGAAGTATTAGTGTTTTGTCTTTTAACCTATGTCGGGTCCTCTGTGCTTCAGCAAAAGGGCCAAATTACAAAGAACTGAAAATCTTTAGATCAACTACATTTTCCATTTCTAAAAATATTTGTATTATTAGTGGAATTCCTAACCTCCCCTTATAGTAACAGCTGAAATTGCTTCCATAATAGGATTTCCGACGTAGGACGTCTGAACACTTCAAATAGCTGAGTTTGCACGATATTTCCGGCTGTAAATTATTGATAAATAAATATTTACATAAAATCCCCGCTTTAGGTCAGTGGTGCCTCAGATAAATTCTATGCATGGAAATGTACAGCTGTAGAGTGCAAAATACTGATGTCAGGTCAACCATGATGTAAATAAAATCTGCCGAGCTGAAGATGCTGTCGATGGTATATTTCCTCCCGGAGATTCTTTCAATCTGTCAGATAATGTGAAATTGAAATAGTTTTCCATCCAGGGTTATTTTTAATCTAAACACTATTTTTACTTTAGTATATTCTGAATTGACATAAAATGCTGCGTAAGATAGACACATGAAACACAAAATAAACATGGATCTTCACTTGGATGAAGTCTTAATAGACGTCCTCCAAATCATTTGCGCTATCAAAGGAGAGGGCGAGGTGTCATCAATCAAGTTGAAATGGGAAAAATTAAGAACAGACAACTTTAATGGAGTTTAAATGATTCATCATAATGTGTACATGCATATATATACTGTATACACTGTCTTTGTATGCTTGGGACGGTTTCACACCATGTTTTTTGTGGTTCATGTTCTGTCCGGTCAGAACCTGACTGCCCCGGACAAATATGCCCTCTGGTCCTGTTATCTGCCGGAATCGGCATATCACAGCCGCTGCTGCTGAAATTTCAAGATTCCCGCTAGCCACGGTCCTGAAATCTCTGCAGGGGACAGCTCCAGGTGCTGAAGGTTAGCATTGCTCGCTGCTAAACTTCAGCACCCGGTGTCTGGGAGCCACATCCGATTTTATATCGGATCCGGCGCCATAGGCTCCCATGTTATGGGGGCGCCGAATTGCGCCGGATCTGGGAGGATCCGATTTGTGCCGTATTTTGACCCGGACACAGAAACGCTGCAAGCAACGTTTTCGTGTCTGGGAAAAAATCTGAATTCTCCTGAATCCTCCTGGGCAGATTGAAACCGGATGGCAAATAGCTGCCACCTGGCTCCATCCGGCCCCATAAGAATACTATGGGGACGAAATCTGATCCGGGGTTTCATACCGGACAGCCCCGGATCTGATAAATCGACCTTACATACACAGTGCTTAACACTTAGTACAACCCCAAAGATTTTTTAGAAACCGTTTATTTTCCCTTTAAAATCAACATTTTCTATGGGATACCGTTCTACGAAATACTCAAACAAATGTGGGCAAACAAGAATTTTGAACACTCAAAAATTAATTTTACTAACATATTCATTCAATACCATGTTGCAAAAATGAGTTGAAAGTTAGGAGCACAGCTAACACTTGGATCAAGGTGTTGTATTTAAAAAATCGGTGATATATGCATCATTTCAAACAAATGTGTATGTAATAAGTTGAATTTTCTTCGTTAGTTTCTCTGACCTATAATTAAGATGTATATATACAGCGCTCAGCATAAATGAGCACACCCCAACTGATTTGCCAGAAAGATTCCTTTCATAATCAACATTTTCTATGGGATATCACATTACAAAATACTGGCAAAAATGTGCACCATTGATTTCATACAAGAATTGTTGTTGTTTTTTTACACCCCAAAAAGTTATTTCTTGACTAGACTAGACATGAGTCTGCTCACAGAGATTTGAAGTAAGGCTGAAGATGTTCCCTGGAGATTATGTTGGAGGGATGGTTTTTTGTTAATTAAAAATGGGAAACAGGGTGGTCTTGTGTTTTATTTCTATTAAAATGTTTTTTTCTCTTTGTTGATATTTTTACAGTTTCCTAGAAATTCATAGTGGCCTGACACCATGAATTTCAGGGTTAGTGCCAGCTGCCAATACAAAGCTGGCATTAACTCCTCTATTACCCAGCGTGCCATCGCCACCAGGACCACTGGAAGAATTGGGTTAAGAGCCTGAAAATGGTGCAACGAACGAATGCGTAATTTTCAGGGGTGGCTGTGGGCTGCAACTTTCAGCGTGAGGGGACTAGAACACTTGGGTCTTACCACGCCGAGAATCGCAGCTCCCAGCTGCCAGGTTTTTAACCTTGGCTGGCAATCAAAAATATGGCAAAGACTACACTTTTTTCTAAATTATTTATTTAAACAATTATAAAAAATAATGGGCTTTATCTGCATTGACAATACAAACTACCATGAAGCGAAAGGGAACCTTTTTTAAACTATTTATTTATTTTTACAATACTATGATGTCAGTAAATGCCTGAGGGGCCCAATAGCCAATCACAGAAGCCCATTCTCTGTGACAATATCTGTGAATGGCTGTTGGGTCCCTGTGGCAGTGAATATCCAGGAAGTTTATTAGCAAGCCCGGAAGTAGATACAGCAGGGCGGCAAGACGTGGTAAGTATACTGCTGTTTAATAACTATCTTCTTTCTTATACAGCCCACATCCCATAACTTTAAAGTCTGAGTTAGGGCCTTTTCACATCAAGTTTTTGGTCCGTCTGGACGCAATGCATTACTTTAGGTGTGTTAAGGCATGGAATCGCAGTAAAACGCATGCATTAACGCACCCATAGACTTGTATGGGTAAACGCATGCAAACGCGGTAAAAAGGCATTGCAAAACGCAGTTGTATTTGAACGCATGCATTTTTACCCAGCCCACAGGAGACATTGCTGGCAACAAGTCTACAGGTGCGTTAATGCATGCATTTTACCACATTTCTATGCGTTCACGCACCTGAAAAGACGCATTGCGTCCATATGGACCAAAAACTTGATGTGAAAAGGCCCTTAGGGGTTCAGACTCAAGTTTGTGTCACGGTCGTCCCCGAACCCGTACTTTAAAAAAAAGTCTGAGCGATTCCACAGAACCTGAACATCGGCGGGTTCGCCCATCTCTATTCCCCCGACCTGAGTAAGAAAATAATGTCTGTGTACAAGAAAGGTGAAGGCTACAAAAAGCTCAACAATGCCTGACTCATAGAGATGGGCGAATCCTAAATTACTCGGACTCGCTAGACTGTAACGAGTCTGAGTCCAGGACTCGCTACTCGTTGCGAGTCTAGCGAGTCCAATGTAAATGAATGGGGAGGCGAGTATTGCAGCGATTCCTCTGCTGGCTTTTAAAGAATAAAAAAAAAAAAAAAAAAAAAAGATTGAAGGGGGGAGGGGGGAAGGGAGGTCAGGGGGGGTGAGGGGGGAGAGGTGGGGGTGCACCGGCCCGGCCGGCTACTTACCCCTGCCTCCGCCGCCGCTGCCGCCTCAGCCGCAGACTCGCTCCCCGACTCTCTTTGCTTCTGTTTCCGGAGATTCCCGAATGGTGACAGGAGCAGTGAATAAATTAACTTCCGTCACTGTTCGGGAATCGCCAGCAGCAGAGCGAGTCTGGCTGACAGCAGAGTTCAGCTCAGGTCCTAATGCCCTGAGCTGAACCCTGACTGTTTAGTCAGTTCTCAGCTCTGCTACATCCCTGTCTGTCTAAGCACAGACAGGGAAGTAGCAGAGCTGAGATTGCGTTTTGGACTACGTCGGACGGAAGAGGATTTTTAAAATAAAGATGGAGTCCCTAATGGCTTTTTTGTTTTATTTTTAATAAAAAAATTTTCTCTGTGTTTTTTTTTTATATTGACTACTGGAAATTCATGGCGGTCATGTCTAATATTGGTGTGACCGCCATAAATTTCGGGCTTAGGGCCAGCTGATAATACAAAGCTGGCCCTAACCCCTTTATTACCCAGCGTGCCACCCGGCACCAGGGCCACTGGAAGAGCGGGGTTCAGCGCCAGAAGATGGCGCTTCAATGAACGCGCCATCTTCTGGGGCGGCTGCGGGCTGCAATTTGCAGCGGGGGGTGCCCAGAATGCTTGGGCCTCCCTGCGCTGCGGATTCCAGCCCCCAGCTGCTTAGCTGTACCTGGCTAGACATAGAAATTGCGCGGAGCCCCACGCATTTTTTTTTATTATTTCATGAAGTTCATGAAATAATAAAAAAAGGGGGCTCGCCTATATTCTTGTGTCCAGCCAGGTACAAATAAGCACCTGGGGGTTGGGGGCAGCCCGTCGCTGCCTGCTGGATCTGGCTGGTTACAAAAATACGGCGAAGCCCACGTCAAATTTTTCTGAAAAATCCATAAAACAATATATAAAAAAGGGACTGCATCTTTATTAACCCCTCCACCATGGTCGAGGGGTTAGTAAAGATGCAATCCTTTTTTAGGATTGTTTTATAGATTTTTTTAAAAAAAACTACCTACTCATTATTCTGAATACTGGAGCAAAAGTGAAACAAAAGATCACCAAATATGGAACCGCAACCTGAGATGTTACGGCCGAATACTGAAGTTCATCTAACATCTAAACAGGAGCGTCTTCTGATGAGAAGTGTTAAAGAAAATTTTGGGGGAGCCAGCACTGCCTGAGGTTAGTATGCCATACAAAAAGTGCAAATGTACATATTAAATGTATACTGTGCTTAAATGTAAAATGAGATTTTTAGCAAATTATTGATCAATAATCTGAGCCACCCTGCCAATGTCACGGCAAATCTCAATAGGGCGGTCCTACTCTGCTTTTTTTATATACCGTACATTGTGCCAAGCAGCTTCCTAAATACATTAAGAGCAGAACCACATAAATGCAACACATAACTGTAGTATATCAGAACCGCTCCCATGGCGCTGGATAGACAAATATAGGTAAAGGCAGACCAGGCCCGAACATGTGCATAGTAAATAGTAAAAATAACTTTTATTAAAGTGATTGTTACAAAAATGAAAACTAAATATCAGGTGGGTGGAGGGAAGGAAGGAAGGAAGCCGCTGGTAGTAGACAGTTGTCATGTAAAATTGAAAACTCTTAAAACCTAAGAACTACTGTGCTTCACATACATATCCCAAAGGATATGGCAATAAAACAATGACTTGCCTGTGGAAAAAAGGACCTGATGGTACAGTTATGCTATAGAGGGATTACAGCTCCAAATGGGACCCCAAGTACTAAAAGGAACAAAAGAAGAAAATAATATAATTATATACACTGTGAATGAAAAATGAATGGAACTTACGGCTATAGATCAGGAATTGCATATTCAGTATTTTGGTCTGGAGTATTTGGTACATAAATATGGGATAAGGTGGGCGAGGCGAAGTTCCTATTACTGGTAGATGGAGTAATGGTGGAACTAAATTAAATGGATAAAAATAAATATATTATATGATATGAGGGTATCAGTATTCAAAGTTTAATGAAAACCAATGGATATAGTACCTGTCAGATGTATTATTTTAGAAAAAGTAATGCTTTAATGGTAGCTGGATAAACAAATGGGGATGAGATGCGGAAAAAGATTAATATGTATAGTTATTAGGAGTATAAATGATTAAAAGATGCAAAATAATAATACAGAAAAAATTAATAAAAACTATCAATTTCAGGTAACTGACAAACTTCTAATATTTGCACTAAAGGATGTATAAGTATAAAAGAGACTGGCTTGGAAAAGGAAGTTCAGGTAACATCTATTTTGAATTACCTGAAAATAATTATCAGAAGAGTTGTCCAAGATAATAATGATAATAATAATAATAATAATAATAATAATAATACTCTTTATATATTGCCAACATATTCCGCAGCTCTTTACAATTCAAAGGTTCATATACAATCAGTCATAAGTAACAGTTATAAAAAAATACAATAATAAAGAGTCAATAATCACCTGTGGAAATTGACAGATAGACCTGGAATCAGCATATACAATTGTTTAAAAGAATACAATATGGAATGCGCTCACCCTCCATGGCCTGTATACACGGTCCCCATGAAAGACTCCATTACAGGAGAACTCCATGACTCCAAGACTCCATTACTTTGAGAACACTTAAAGTTTGCTCAACAATATTTAGTCAAGCCTGTGAAACACTGGTAGACTATAGCCTGGTCAGATGAGACCAAAATGTAACTCTTTGGATGCCAAAATACACATCATGATTGGAGACCAAAAGGCAAATAACCCCAAAAACACCATACCAAGAGTGAAGTGTAGAGGTGGGAACATCATGGTGTGGGGCTGTTTTCAGCATACTGCACTGGAAAACTTCCCATAACCCATAATTGAAGGAAGGATGAATGGACAAATGTATTGAGACATTTTTGATAAAGGTCTGTTTCCATTAACCAGGATGTTGAAGATGAAGTAAGGCTACACATTTCAGCAAGACGATGATCTCAAACACACAGACAAGGGAACTCTCAATTGGTTTCAGAGTAAGAAATTAAAGCTGCTAGAATGGCCGAGCCGATCAATGGAGCTGAATCTATCAGAAAATTTATGGAAGGAGCTAAAGCTCAGAGTTCATAGGCGGACCTTCAGGATTTCAATATTGTTTGTGTGGAAATCACACCTGAGCAATGCATGCAACTAGGTTCTCCATACAGGAGTTGGCTTTTGTACAAAGTATTAATTACTAGGGATGGGCGAATCTACTCGCTAGGACTCGTTACTCGGCGAGTAGTAAGGGACTCGCAGGACTCGGTACTCTGCGAGTTTCCCAGCGTTTACTCGCACGAGTTCAATGCAAATCAATGGCAAACGCTGACAAAACTAGGATTGCCATTGTTTGCATTAGACTCGGCTACTGTGCCAGTGATAGCAGGGAAACTTGCAAAGTAATTGCTGTTTCTTTGCGAGCCGAGTCCAGCTATCTTCTCTGTGCAGCTCCAGGGTCCTAGAGCCCACCTGCTCACAGACATGATGTAGCAGTGCTGAGATTGTTCTCAGTCTGCTCATTCCCTGTGCATAGACATCTATATCTATGCACAGGGGATGTAGCAGAGAGGACATCGCGTTTTGGACTACGTCGGACGGAAGAGGATTTTTTTAATTAAAGATGGAGTCCCTAATGGCTTTTTTTTTATTTCAAATAAAAAAATTTCTCTGTGTTGTGTTTTTTTAACCCTTTATTGGAGATTCTTAGTGGCTGGGCCAAACGTGGCCTGACATTAAGAATCTCGGGCTTAATACCAGCTTGTATAACAAAGCTGGTATTAACCCCTTTATTACCCAGCGTGCCACCGCCACCAGGGCCGCTGGAAGAGCGGGGTTCAGCGCCAGAGGATGGCGCTTCAATGAACGCGCCATCTTCTGGGGCGGCTGCGGGCTGCAATTTGCAGCGGGGGGTGCCCAGAAAGCTTGGGCATCCCTGCGCTGCGGATTCCAGCCCCCAGCTGCTTAGCTGTACCTGGCTAGACATAGAAATTGCGCGGAGCCCCACGCATTTTTTTTTTATTATTTCATGAATTTCAGAGTCAGAGTCTCAGAGTCAGAGTCTCAGAGTCAGAGTCTCAGAGTCTCAGAGTCAGAGTCTCAGAGTCAGAGTCTCAGAGTCAGAGTCTCAGAGTCTCAGAGTCAGAGTCTCAGAGTCAGACTCAGAGTCTCAGAGTCTCAGAGTCTCAGAGTCTCAGAGTCAGAGTCAGAGTCTCAGAGTCAGACTCAGAGTCTCAGAGTCAGAGTCAGAGTCTCAGAGTCTCAGAGTCAGAGTCAGAGTCTCAGAGTCAGAGTCTCAGAGTCAGAGTCAGAGTCTCAGAGTCAGAGTCTCAGAGTCAGAGTCTCAGAGTCAGAGTCAGAGTCTCAGAGTCAGAGTCTCAGAGTCAGAGTCAGAGTCTCAGAGTCATAGTCAGAGTCTCAGAGTCAGAGTCTCAGAAGTTAGAGTCAGAGTCTCAGAGTCAGAGTCTCAGAGTCAGAGTCTCAGAGTCAGAGTCTCAGATTCAGAGTCTCACCCTCAGAGCCAGAGTCAGAGTCTCAGAGTCAGAGTCTCAGAGTCTCAGAGTCAGAGTCTCAGAGTCAGAGTCAGAGTCTCAGAGTCAGAGTCTCAGAGTCAGAGTCTCAGAGTCAGAGTCAGAGTCTCAGAGTCAGAGTCTCAGATTCAGAGTCTCACCCTCAGAGCCAGATTCAGAGTCTCACCCTCAGAGCCAGAGTCAGAGTCTCAGAGTCAGAGTCTCAGAGTCAGAGTCTCAGTCAGAGTCTCAGAGTCAGAATCTCAGAATTTCATGAAATAATTTAAAAAAAATGTGTGGGGCTCTGCGCAATTTCTATGTCTAGCCAGGTACAGCTAAGCAGCTGGGGGCTGGAATCTGCAGTGCAGGGATGCCCAAGCTTTCTGGGCACCCCCCGCTGCAAATTGCAGCCCTTAGCCGCCCCAGAAGATGGCGCGTTCATTGAAGCGCCATCCTCTGGCGCTGAACCGCGCTCTTCCAGCGGCCCTGGTGGCGGTGGCACGCTGGGTAATAAAGAGGTTAGGTCCAGCTTTGTATTATCAGCTGGCCCTAAGCCCGAAATTTATGGCGGTCACGCCAATATTAGACATGACCGCCATGAATTTCTATTAAATTGTTTTAAAAAAAACACAACACAGAGAAAATTTTTTATTAGAAATAAAAAAAAAGCCATTAGGGACTCCATCTTTAATTAAAAAAATCCTCTTCCGTCCGACGCAGTCCAAAACGCGATGTCCTCTCTGCTCATCCCTGTGCATAGATATATGCACAGGGAATGAGCAGACTGAGAACAATCTCAGCTCTGCTACATCATCTCTGTGCACAGACATTCATGTCTGTACACAGGGAATGAGCAGACTGAGAACAATCTCAGCTCTGCTACATCATCTCTGTGCACAGACATTCATGTCTGTACACAGGGAATGAGCAGACTGAGAACAATCTCAGCTCTGCTACATCAGGCAGCAGGCGGGCTCTAGGACCCTGGAGCTGGCAGCCAGCACACAGAGCAGACAGGACTCTTATCTGTGCGAGTTTCCCAGCGATTACAGTTGCAAAGTAAACGAGTCCAATGCAAATAAATGGCAAAACTAGGATTGCTTCAGGCTGAAGCTTCCGAGACACATCTGCGATTTGTAAATCTCACACTACTCGCTATTACTCGCTTCCCCATTCATTAACATTGGACTCGCTAGACTCGCAACGAGTAGCGAGTCCTGTGCTCGGACTCGCTAGAGTCAAGCGATTCCGAGTAATTTAGGATTCGCCCATCACTATTAATTACATTTCAGTAAGCATGTTCAATACTTTTTACTGTGTCTTTTCTATCACACATCATTACCTTTATGGACATTTATCGTTGAATCCATATGGATTAAACAGAGAGTTACTGACATCTGGTGAGAATTTTATATCAATAGCACTTTTAGGAATATATCTACTTATAAAATTTGTATCAACTCCCTGTTTGTGGCACATTAGTATATGGGAGGTGGAAAACTTTTCCAGATGGGTGGTGACCATGGCGGCCATTTTGAAGTTGGCCATTTTGGATTCAACTTTATTTAGGTGAATCCATATAAATGGCCCACCCTGTATGTATATATATATATATACATATATATATATGTGTATGTATCTTCTCTAGCATCTTTTATCATGCTTTTTTAAAGGAAACCTGTCACCAGGTTGTTGCCATCCCTTCTGAGAGCAGTATAATGTAGAAATAGAGCGATGTCACTTACTGAGCTGCTTGTTGTCATTTTGATAAAATTAGTGTTTTCTCTGTTGCAGATTTAGCAGTCTATGAATATGCCAGACTACTTGGCAGCAGGCCAACGAGACTGCTAATGATAATCTCCAGCTGATTATACAGTGATTTTATCAAAACTACACTGGGCAGCCCAGTAAGTGACACATCGCTGAAATCAGGATCTCAGGTCCTATATTATGCTATTCTCAGATTAGGTTGCAAAAACCTGGTGACAGGTTCCCTTTAAGCTTTAAAGCAGTTGAAAGAATCCGAAAAAGATGTGACATATGCACAGCAAGTCATTTTGACATTTTTTTACATTATTTTCATACTTTTTAGTGTTAATTGAGTGCTTTTTCAGGCGGCAGAATCCTGAAAGTGACGTCACGTGCACCCTCTAAGGTTCCAGTTGCCTGATGATAGTCTCGGAGCCAACTCTTACTGTAAGCTCTTCTTCACACTTATTCAACCAAATCATTTCTACTTACTACATCTCTACTATGAAAAATAAAACAATTTCAAGTGTCCTTTCCTTTATCTGAAAAAGGAATGTGCCCAATACAATTATTGACAGAACATTTTTCAACAGAGAGAATTTTCAGTGTCTGCCAAGAGCTTTTCCTTTCATGAAAGCAAATGTATTAAAATAATGGGGAAGGAAGATTGAACACGATTGAGGCTTAAGGATGTAACTGATCAGATGATGAGAAGACATTCAAGAGCACCTAAAGGCGTCTGAGAGTGGATTGACCTCGTTTACTCTCTTTATGCTACCAGTCCGCAGTTGCCTTCAATTGTGAGTAACTGACTAAAGCTATGGAAGATCTAGCTGTGGCCATGTTTATTATTACCCAGATTAAATAGAATTAAGTATTGGGTCTCATTCAGACAATGCTTTTTATTGATCCGTTTTTGCAAAAAAAAGCATCACAAATGCATCATCTGTGTGTGTTGCTTTTTGCTCCGTTTTCAGGGACACAGACATGCAGACAGAGACACGCACACACTTCCTTACCCGTCTCGGTGATCCCATGGCGAGCCCCAGCAATGTCTTCCTTCTGAGCATCGGCAGAACCTGCAGGTTGTATGAGTAATTACAGGACCTGCCCATGAGACTCTTAGCCTGAGTCACATGGCCAAGGTCCTGTCATTACTGTACCCGCAGGTACATCACCGGGGCTCACTGTGGTATCACCGAGGAGGGTAAGTAGTGGAGCGTTTCCAGTGTGAACATAGCCATAGTTTACTATAATTACAAAGATGATATAGTACTTACATCAATTTGTGAACTGTATGATCTTGAATGTACCAACCTCCCATTAAATAATTTAAAGCAAATCTGTGACCAGATTTCATAATACAAGTTTCATACCTTATTAAATTTGTCGACAAAGCCTTTCTAAATGAAGCATCCCCTTTCCCCCCTTGTAAAATAACCATTCCAATGATGCTGGAGCTTCATCTCCCGGAGCTAACGTCATATTGTTTATGCTACGTGAACCCTGAAGTCAATGGATGCAGTATGGATAACAATTCTACCACAATGCAATAATGTGAACAAGAAAGGATGAACCCAGCCCAACGGACAAGCAATAGTCCTTTATTCAGATAAGCACAAACCACAGGAGATATAGTAAAAATTAATGTTAAGATAATCAAAACATTTACATGTTTCAGATACCTATGAAACCTGGCTTTGGGTGACTGCCGTGGGCAAGGTAGTCATCTCTCAAATCACAGCATGCTTCAGAAAGATGCGGGTGTTGGGTGTATGTGTGAGGATGGCTCAGTTGCTGAGATTTCCAAGCTCTGTTTTACCATGGTTTGCCAGGCTCCGACTCCCTTGGACCCATCAATGAGAAAAACGGCTCATAAAAGCAAAGTCCTTTTTACTGACATCCAAACTTATATACAGGGAGTAGCAGGAAATGGACTCATCTTTTTCTTCTGTACAAGAAACAGGTCCATTTCCAATGGTTACAGATACATTTTTTGCAATCGTGATTATGGCTGAGGAGCCCTGATATAGGGCAGCATGGGTCAATGTCTTTCGCTCTGACCATTATACCCAGCCTACTTGCTGTGGTCCCTTCTTAGGGCCTCTCATAGAGCCATTACCCTCTTTAATATGTCATCAGCAAGGCTGATCCTTTTTTCCTGCTAAGGTCCCCTACAGTTGGACAACACTGGACTCACACTTCCAAGTCTCCTCCTTACAGGTATCCAAATTGCATGCTCTGTTTGTCCGACTTCACTGCACTGCCCCCCGAGTCCTTTCCCTTCTAGTACCTTTTCATAACTGCCTGCTAATAAGAACCAGTTTTCTTAACATCCAAGTAACTTCACCCTTCCCCTGGCTGGCTAGATATTAACCCTGTAACCTCTGTAAACAGAATATAGAACATATCAAACAGAATTATATCAGACACAGGCAATATAACATGTACATGATATCATTACAATATAGTACACAATTCACATGACAATAAAATGATGAGATTGATGTTCTCAGGGGGTACACGACCATTTGTCCCCCACCTTACATTCCTTCCATCTTTAATGATAGTCATCCTTGACCATCTGGAAAACATGGAAGACACAGATGCAAAACCACATGTAATACTGGTAAACCATCAATCTCTTTTCTTCTGTAGAAGACCCCTTGCAGAGTGAGGCAACCTCCCATTATAAAGGTTATGTAGGCATGGGGGCAGGTAATCTCACATTCGTCCGGCAACTTGATCCTTCAATCCACATTGAACTTAAGGTCCCGAATATTGGTGCACAGCTCCTCAAAGTAGCATCTCTTTAGCCATGCCAACACCACTCCTGAGGCATTATGTCAGCAAACCTCTGCTCCTCTACCACATCCCATTCCTACCATAGCCACCAGAATTATCTTCCACTCTGAGGTATCAGCCAGGAGCTCCAGATTGCCCATCTCCAAAGGACTTCATGGGCTGCGATTTTTCTGGAGGTCTTGGCCCTGTAAATAGGGAAGGTTTGGCCTCTACATCGCCTTTGTGCTCTAGAGCGACATCTTCCCCTTTTCCCTCAAAAAGCACCTGAGCTACTTCTTTCTGGGGTGGCAAGATGTGAATCTCTGCATCAGTGTCAGGAGCAACAGCAGCAGCAGATGCTACCCTTTTGCCTTGCATTTGGCTCCAAAACCACAGTCATAGTTTGTGCGCCAGCAGGCCTACCTTAGGATGAGATACAACTTGGTTCAGCCATGCCTGGTCTTCTGGGACCTCTGGAGGTGGTTGCATACCTGCCGACACTTCCAGGTTGATAATTTGTGGGAGGATCTCTGGCTTGGCCTCAACCACCTCCTGTCACGTGGTGGTATAGCGGAAAGGGAAACATGAGGCAAGATGGTAAGATGGGCTAGGCAAACTGGGGAACTAGTCTGACCCTTAGACTGGGGTCCCTGGCTCACCCTCATCCTGAAATTACCTGTGCAGGTGAGGATGTTCAGGCCGCTACCCTAGCCCTTTGCTCCTTATTCACCCTAGGCTAGAAGCTACAACCTCCACCCATGGACCAGGAAAAGACTGCTACTGCAGTAGAAGGGGACCACAGCAGCTCCAGCTAACACAACTGCACCACCTAGAAAAGGAATGGACTCTTTTTACAACATCTGGTGGAAGGAAGAAGAACTACTTAAGGCTGAGGGGGTGGTGAGCAGAAAGCTCAGACACAGCCCTCATATCCACCTGAGCTATGACTCACTCTCTACCTGCAGAGCCGCACACACATTCAGCAACTGCAGCTTCAATATTAAACCAGACTAAGTCAAAAGGAAAAAAAAGCTCTGATTTAAACAGCAGCAGAACTCCAGGATTGCATTCAATACCTGGCACTCCACTTCCAAATGACGGTCAGCCCGCTGTGCTGGTCTGTCACTGATCATTGATGCTATGAATGCCATCTCTTTGTCTGCTTTCCACATATGCTGTTCCTCCATCTACTCCTTAGAACAAAATGACATTCAACTCTTTTTCCAGAAGTATTTTTTCTTCTTGCTCTGCCATTCAAGGGCCGTCTTATTGACAAGACAGGTACCCCTTCTGTCATGGTTCTCTCACCGTCAGCCACATTACTGGTGAGTCTTCAATGCCCCGCAATGGGCAGGACTTTTTTCTAAACTCTGCCTCTCATCAGTGCTTACCTCCCACAGTAGGTTGGTCTCTGGTCACCAGGCATTCACTTTTCCGGAATGGTCTAATAGTGATATGGGTATCTCTTTGGGTCCGTCTGTGCCCTCCAATACCATGATGGGTGGTCTTTAGTCTTCTTGTTGCGCGATGCCATCAGCAGTCGCCATCATAGCAGTGTTCAGGTGCCATTTCAGAACAGTCTTTCATCACCATTAAACCTCTGTCTTGGGTCTTTGTGAGACTGTATTTTGATGAATAGGTGATATGTATCTTGGCTCATGGTGGTAACTGTAGGTGAGTTAGTCATCTCTCACACCCAAGCAAGCTACAAAAAATGAAGGTCTTGCATGTGTTTGTGTATGACGATGTCTTCGTTGCTGTGACTCCCAAGCTCAGTTCCGCCACACTTTGCACAGCTCCGGCTCTTTTGGACCCCAAGATGAGGAAACTACAACAGCTCAAAAAGCAAAGTCCTTTTTACTGACAACCAAACTTATATACAGATCATAGCAGGAAATGATCTCATCATTTTGTTCTGTACAATAAACAGTTCCATTTACATTGGCTTCAGACAGTGACACATTCTTTGCAATGTAGAGTACAGATAAACTGCATGACAATTGAAGTGAATCCATCTTCCTGATATAGAGCCACAAGGGTAAACATGTTTCGTTGTGACCACTAAACCCAAACTACTTATAGTGATCCTTCTTATCGATGCTTGAAGAGCGATTACCTTCCATAACTTGACATGAGCCTGACTGATCCTTTTTTCTTTCTAAGGTCACCCAGGGCTGGCCAACACTGGACTCACAGTTCCTAGTCTCGTCCTTACAGGTACCCCAACTTGCCTATTCCATTTGTCTGACTTCACCGCACTACCCCTGAGCCCTTTCCCTTCTATTACCTTTTCATTACTGCCTGCTAACAGGAATGTACAGTAACTTCACCCCTTCCCTGACTTGCTAGATATAAACTCTGCAACCTGTGCACACAGGATGCTGCAGTGAAATATCATAACATACCAAACACAGGCAACATGGAAACATCATTAAAATAGACTACACTATTGTAATAATGAATATGAAGGATGTTATCAATTCTATGGATGGCATGAAGAACAAACAAATCCACTTTGGAACAAATCAGGCCAGACATGTCACTTGATGCAAGGATCTTCAAACTACAACTTGCCTACTTTGAACACATCATAAGAAGAGTAAAAGCACTAGAAAAGGACATTATTATGGTAAGAAGAATATAAGGTAGAAGGCGAAGAGGAAGACCAGCAAACCAATGGCTTTATACTGTCAAAATAATGGCGAAGAGTACCCTGGTAGACCTATCTAGGCTACACAGATCGATCTTCCTGTTTATCCATCCATGCCATGGCTCGAGATCCAGCTGCAGGCCAATAAATAATAATAATACACAATTCACATGACAATAAAATGGTGCGATTGATGTCTTCATGGGGAACATGACAAACTTACTTGGGAAACAGAAAGAAGCCGCACGCAGGACTTATCAATTCAGATCAGCGGTTTTATTGTGCCCAAGTGCACATAGCAGGGTGTGGGAAGCGGGTGGGAGGGTGGCTGGTGGTGGTACAATGGTGTTTTGCGTCGCTAATGGCACTTCAGCAGGTACAATGCTCCAAGAGAGGATTGTACCCACTGAAGCGCCATTAGCGTCACGAAACGCCATTGTACCACCACCCCCCGTCCTCCGACCGGCTACCCACACCCTGCTATGTGCACTTGGGCACAATAAAACCGCTGATCTGAATTGATAAGTCCTGTGTGTGGCTTCTTTCTGTTTACCGAATATTCATGTGTCTAATGAGCGGCACTGGAAGTGAGGACCGGGACGGTCGGCCGCGGATTAGCAGGGAGAACATCCTCACCACCCCATTCGGCCGTGAGAGCCATGGACTGCTGTGGCGAAAAACCTCCTGAGGAGGAGGTGTCATGCTGAGAAGAAGTACTGGCCCCGGATATCTTCAAAACCATGAGTGGAACATGACAAACTGTCCACGGCCTTAAACCTATAGAACCTTTAATTATGCTCGAGGACTATCCTCAGCTATCTCTAGCAGTCTCATAGAGAACAGACAGAGAAGACACCGAGCATGTGCACTGCTGCTTCACTTAAACGGAGGAAAAAGGCGCAGCATTCTAGCAAATGAGTCAAGGAAGACCCATCCAGAAATTGTAACCTACTCTATGGATTGTTTCTTTTTTTTTTTTTGCCATACTACCTCTTTAATTCACCTTTTACTGATAATTGGCAAATGACTCCAGTGTCCAATAAAATCCTCATGCAGATGTAAGTACAATAGTGATACACAGCAGTGAAATCCATATAAAGTGGCCATAATATCTCCCCATTATTCCTTAGAAACATGCAGTCTGCAGCTTTTGTGCTGGTAATCAGTAATTCTATTTCACAGTAATGGCCTTCGCCTGCGGCTCTAGTGGTAGTTTATTTTCTGAACATAATCTCATTATTTACTTGTGTTTACCTGGACTGACGAGTTTATTTATTTCCAAGGATGAATGAGTAATTTGTATGATGACGAAAAACAATATCCAAGCTTTTGTTTGTACAATCCACTTGGTTTTCTCGATAGCAGTTGCCAAATTTCATATTATTACATAATCTGCAGAAAGTTAACAAAATGAGGAAACCTGTGCAGTGTAGCGTACAGAGCAGGATGGGTCATATTAGGGTATGCGTACCTGGAGTGCTACTGAGCAAGTCCCTTCCAAAGAAAAACACCAGAAAATCGTTCAAAAATGCTTAAAATGATTTCTATTCTTTTTACTCACATACACTTCGCTGTTCATATATTTAAGCATCTTTAGAACTTTTTTTTTACTATCTCTTTTTTCGGATGTGGATGTTACTGGCAATCTTGCAGAATCTGCATCTGCAATTCAATGGTTTAGATGAGAGGCGGAGCTGAGAGGGGGCGTCGTCTCTTGGGCACAGTGGGCGGAGAAGGAGGAACACGATGGACGTGACCAAACATTCGAAATTAATGGGCGTGAGCTCACTTGTAAAGAACGTGATTGCCTCATGTGATGGGTGTAACTGACCAGACTGCCCCTGTGTGGTGGGCCTGTCCTCAGTTTTCATACGGTACAGAAATAAGCCTTACTTCTAAAATCCATGTGGTTATAGAGTTGATTATAATAGAACTAGCTGTGAGCCCGATGCAAATGCATCGGGTGTCTAGAATATTTTTTTTTTTTTTTTTTGATATTTTCAAATAGATTTTCACTTGCCGCACCTGCAAAACCGCACCTGCCGCAAGTCCCCCTATACTTTCTATGGGGATTACCGCAACCGCGCCGCAAGTGTAGCGACTCGCAATGGCCTCGCGGCCATTGCTCGCGCTACACAGCGACTCGCAATAGATCCCCATTGAAAGTATAGGGGGAGTTGTGGCAGGTGCGGCAGCTGAGGTAGCGACTCGCAATGGCCTCGCGGCCATTGCTCGCGCTACCTCAGCGGTAAATCGCTAACTTTGTGGCCGAGCCTCTGGTTCTATTTTCGGCCAGCGACTCGCAATGGCCGCTTGGCGGCCATTGCTCGCGCGTGGTGACGTCACAGCGTGACATAGCCACGGCGTTTTCGGGTCCGACACAAAAATGCCTACGGCAATTATATAGTAGATAGTTGAGAGGGCCTGGTTCCAAATACCCCACGGCTCCCACTGGGGCAAGTCAGAAACATAACCTCTGTAAAAAGGGGGAAGGGAAAGCAGCAATCTCATATGAATTAACCCCTTTCATTAATCACCAGTCCAATACCCCTTCCCTATTTGGCTTGTGGTGCTACAATCTTTATAGTGTATCGATCCCGGTTTTCCTATTTTATTCTGGTTCTACTTGTATGAAGATTTGACCGGCTCCCTTTAAATTTTCCCTGAAGACAAAGCCTTGTTATTATTTTGCAAAATGTTGCGGATCTGACTCGCTCCCTGAAATTATCATAGTAAAGTGGTTTATTTTCTGAAATGCGTCTGAAGTCACAACATACGACAGCACATTTGATTCAATTGAGGCTTTGCTTTCATGGCTATTGTTAAGTTGAACACAAAGGGAGCGATACCAATAAGTCACTATCCAAGGGCACATTTTTGAACATTTTACAAAAAAAAAAAAGATGACTCATTTCACAACAAACATTTAATACACAAAGCTAATTCACCCTAAAGAAGAAGGACTTAAACTAGTAGTTATGCTGCAACATGCTGGGGATAAATGTATGCTAAGAATACATTGCACTAGTATTATTTAGGAACTAAAATGAAAAAAAGGTAAAAATACTCTAATGCAGACATGTTGCTAGGCCCAGATACTTCAATGCTTCCATCATTGTCTAATGCCCAAATAAGTGGCCTGTGACTACTGTGGCTCTGAGGATCCAGTGATCCTTTTACAACCCCTGGCAAAAATTATATAATCACCGGGCTCGGAGGATGTCCATTCAGTTGTTTAATGTTGTAGAAAAAAAGCAGATCACAGACATGGCACAAAACTAAAGTCATTTCAAATGGCAACTTTATGGCTTTAAGAAACACTAAGGGGGCATACAGAGTAGAATCTCAATATTTGCGGATGACACTAAACTCTGCAGGGTAATCAATACAGAGGAGGACAATTTTATATTACAGGAGGATTTATGTAAACTAGAAGCTTGGGCTGCTAAATGGCAAATGAGCTTTAATGGGGATAAATGTAAAGTCATGCACTTGGGCAGAGGAAACAAAAGGTATAATTATGTGCTTAATTGTAAAACACTGGGCAAAACTGTCACTGAAAAAGACCTGGGTGTATGGGTAGATGACAAACTCACATTTAGTGGCCAGTGTCAGGCAGCTGCTGCAAAGGCAAATAAAATAATGGGATGCATTAAAAGAGGCATGGATGCTCATGAGGAGAACATCATTTACCTCTATACAAGTCACTAGTGCAACCACACTTAGAATACTGTGTACAATTCCAGTCTCCGGTGTATAAGAAAGACATAGCTGAACTAGAGCGGGTCCAGAGAAGAGCGACAAAAGTCATTAGAGGACTAAGGGGTCTGCAATACCAAGACAGGTTATTAAACTTGGGGTTATTTAGCTTGGAAAAACGAAGGCTTAGGGGTGATCTTATAATAATGTATAAATATATGAGGGGACAGTACAGAGAACTTTCTAATGATCTCTTTACTCTTAGGCATGAGACTGGGACAAGGGGGCATCCTCTACGTCTGGAGGAAAGAAGGTTTAATCATAATCACAGACGCGGATTCTTTACTGTAAGAGCAGTGAGACTATGGAACTCTCTGCCACATGATGTTGTAATGAGTGAGTCACTACTAACATTTAAGAAGGGCCTGGATGCCTTTCTTGAAAACTATAATATTACCAGTTATATATACTAGATTCTTTGATAGGGCGTTGATCCAGGGAACTAGTCTGATTGTCATACCTGGAGTCAGGAAGGAATTTTTTCCCCCAATGTGGAGCTTAGTGTTGCCACATGGTTTTTTTTTGCCTTTCTCTGGATCAACATGTTAGGCTATGGGTTGAACTAGATGGACTTAAAGTCTTCCTTCAACCTTAAAAACTATGTTACTAAAAGAAATCAAGAAACAAAATGTGGTAGTCAGTAAGGGTAACTATTTTCAGACCAAGCAGAGGGAAAAAATTATGGAATCACTCAATTCTGAGGAATAAATTATGGAATCACCATGTAAATTTTAATTCCCAAAACTAACACCTGAATCAAATTAGATCTGCTCGTTAGTCTGCATCTAAAAAGGAGTGATCACACCTTGGAGAGCTGTTGCACCAAGTGGACTGATATGAATCATGGCTCCAACACGAGAGATGTCAATTCAAACAAAGGAGAGGATTATCAAACTCTTAAAAGAGGTTAAATCAACACCCAATGCTGCAAAAAATGTTGGTTGTTCACAGTCAGCTGTGTGTAAAATCTGGTCCAAATACAAACAACATGGGAAGATCGTTAAAGGGAAACATACTGGTAGACCAAGGAAGACATCAAAACGTCAAGACCGGAAACTTAAAGCAATGTGTCTCCAAAACAGGAAATGCACAACAAAACAAATGAGGAACAAATGGGATGAAACTGGAGTCAATGTCCATGACCGAACTGTAAGAAACCACCTAAAGGAAATGGGATTTACATACAGAAAAGCTAAACATAAGCCATCATTAACACCTAAACAGAAAAAACAAGGTTACAATGGGCTAAGGAAAAGCAATCACGGACTGTGGATGACTGGATGAAAGTCATATTCAGTGATGAATCGTGAATCTGCATTGGGCAAGGTGATGATACTGGAACTTTTGTTTGGTGCCGTTCCAATGAGATTTATAAAGATGACTGCCTGAAGAGAACATGCAAATTTCCACAGTCATTGTTGATATGGGGCTGCATGTCAGGTAAAGGCACTGGGAAGATGGCTGTTATTACATCTTCAATAAATGCCCAAGTTTACATTGATATTTGGGACAGTTTTCTTATCCAATCAGTTGAAAGGATGTTTGGGAATGATGAAATCATTTTCAAGATGATAATGCATCCTGCCATAGATAAAAACTGTGAAAACATTCCTTGAAAGAAGACACATAAGCTCAATGTCATGGCCGGCAAATAGTCCAGATCTCAATCCAATTGAAAATCTTTGGTGGAAGTTGAAGAAAATGGTCCATGACAAGGCTCCAACCTGCAAAGCTGATCTGGCAATAGCAATCAGAGAAAGTTGGAGCCAGATTGGTGATGAGTACTGTTTGTCACTCATTAAGTCCATGCCTCAAAGACTGCAAGCTGTTATTAAAGCCAGAGGTTGTGCAACAAAATACTAGTTATGTATTGGAGTGTTCTTTTGTGTGTTTGTTTTTTATGATTCCATAATTTTTTCCCTCTGCTTGGTCTGAAAAAAATTACTCTTACTGAATACCACATTTTTTATCTTGATTTCTTTTAGTGTTTCTTAAAGCCATAAAGTTGCCACTTGAAATGTCTTTAGTTTTGTGCCATGTCTGTGATCTGCTTTTTATCTACAACATTAAACAACTGAATGAACATCTTCCGAGCCAAGTGATTCCATAATTTTTGCCAGGGGTTGTATAAGGACTATATAGGGATTTAAAGGAAATATGTCATAAGGTTTTTGCTATATAATCTGAATGTTGCAGGAGATAGGGGCTGAAACACAAATTTAAGTGATGTGTCATTTATCAGGCTGTGTGCTGTCATTTTTTACAGTGAATGTTTTACCATTGCTGTGACTAGCTGCCTGGTCCAACCCCCTCTGATAAACAACTCACTGTTAATATGCAATGTACGTAGAGTGCTGTGGTATGGACAGGGTTAGCTTTCTTGGAATGCAAAGGTTTGTGCCCTCCTGGTCAAAATTACTGTTATTGTGAACAGTCAAGCAAGTTGAAAATGAAATGATGAAATGATCTCTAAAAGGCATAAAGTTAAAGATGACACATTTTGGCTTACAATGCTGAGAATCCCAGCCCCCAGCTGTCTGGTTTTACCTAGCTGGTGAACAAAATACAGCCGGAGCCTACACTTTTTTTTTTAAATTAAAAAAACAATGGTCTTCCCTGTATTTTGATTGCCAGTCAGGTAGATGAGGGTAGCAGCCCATAGCTACACTACATGTGTCAGGGACCCACAGAATCACACAGAATGTCACGCAGAATGGGCGCCTGTGATTGGCTGTTGGAGTAACCTGAAATCTGCCCATACATTCTAGATGCTAGATGCTATGGGCTGGTTTCAGGTGACTCCAGCAGCCAATTACAGACATTCCAGTCTGTGATTGGCTATTGGACCCTTCACAGATTACCTGACATCATAGTAATGTAAAAATAAAAATAAAAAATAATTTAAAAAAATGACGTAGAGCTCCGCTGTATTTTTTATTCTCAACTCAGATAAAGCGGACAGCTACGGGCTGTCACCCCCAGTTGCCTGGCTTTACTTTGGCTGGCAATAAAAATACAGGGAAGCCCATTAAAGTTTTATCTTCATTATTTAAAAAAAATAATTAAAAAAAAGTGCATGGGCTCCCGCTGTATTTTGATTGTCAGCTAGGTAAAACCAGGCAGCTGGTGACTGGGATTCTCAGCGTGGTAAGGCCCAAGCATTCCGGGCCCCCCATGCTAAAAACTGCAGCCCGCCTGAAAATGCCGTTTCCAGGCACTTTTTACTTGGCTCATCCAGTGATGCACCCAGGGGTCTATGAGGACTCGGTACCTGGGCGTGGAGTTGCAGGGATATTACCTGTGGCCCGCCTGGACCCATTGTCCTGGTGGTCAGCTAAAAATGGGGGGGATAATTGTGAAAAGGGAATAAAAGTTTGT
>JARQOC010000003.1:796471377-796488521 GCA_033576535.1 Allobates femoralis | reverse complement strand
AAGATACTTGAGAGAGAGCATCAGATGCGGTAGGGGACTTAGATTTAAAGCACCACTCCAGTGGTTAAATAAAAAAAAACAAAACACTGGAGTGGTGCTTTAAATATTGTCCTGGCATTATTTCTTGAGCTGGTTTCACACTGGTGTTTTTTGCCATCCGTGTGAATCTGGCTGAAACTGGATGTGTCCTCATCCATTTTCGGCCCCATTAACTTTCAATGGGGCCGCATTCACTTGCGGATGCATCCACTTTTGCACTTTTTGTCCTTATCTGGGTGGTCACAAGTTTTTTCCCGGAGATCAAAAACTCAACTTGGTGCATTTTTGATCTTTGTCTCAAAAACCGTTACCAACCAGATCCGGGACAGGTCAGGATGAATTAAAATTCGGTTGTATGTAACCTGGATCTGGGGACTCTGGATCCAACCCCTAGATCTGGGTTTTAGAACTTTGCATGCCTAGAACGCAGTTACAAATGACACAGCCCCAGGGAGTTATTTGTCCCGGATCAGGTACACAGCTGGAAGCAACTGTCTGTCCTGCACCAGAATTATCACTGATCCGTGAGTCCATATTAGTGATAATACCGATTCGGGTGCATAAATTACATAATTGTGGGGGACTTTGGGCAAATCCATGGGGGATGCAGACTTTACCCACATCCTCTCAGATTCACAAGAACGCTATTGTGAAACCAGCCTTACATTTTTAGAGCATTTCTGAAAAAAAAAAAAAAAAAAAGAATAAAATTGCTTATAAGTGCTAAAAATATGTGCAGATTTTACATGCAAAAATCCTGCACATTTCAGTTTAGAAATTTTGCATGAAACACACACTAATTATGCAACCTATAAACCAAACCTTAGCTTCCATATGTCATTTCCAGAAGTATTACCACTAGGAGAGAATATCCCTTGTATTCTGTGTGAATGTATATGTGTGTGTATATATATAATATATATAGAGCCCCTGACAGAGCCTGGAGGACTGGATAAAAGCCGTGTGAGGCTTTAATGTCGCCACCCTGTACCCATGTCCAGGACAAAGGCTTGATATTCTCCACCAAATGAGGAGTGCTTTTTCCCTTGTTGTATGTATGAAAAACGTTGAAGAGGACTGCTCGGTTTCCTCTGCACCCTATTACCAAATGCTGTGCTGCCTCCTTTTACAAATAAATATATATATAATATTTGTATTATATATATATATATATATATATATATATATAATATATATAAAAATTCTGAATAAAAAGTTGCGGCACTCACCGGTGGATCAAACGGTGTCACGGTTATTACATGGTGCAAGGAGGGAGGTGTGCAGAGGAAGACGACGGCGGGCCACTTCAGGACCCGTAGAAGCGCTAACCGCATGAAACAGCCCGCCGTCATCCCTCCCTCCTAGCTCCATGTAATTTGGAAACCTGGAAATAAAACCGTGACACAGTTTGATCCACTGGCGAGTGCCGCAGCTTTTTATTCAGAATTTTATATTCACTCGTGCTACTGCCGTGCAATGCCGGGGTTGATTGTTGCCTACAGCTGAAATTTTGGATTGGACTGTATGCATCTGATGCTCGGATTCCTTCTCCTTATTATATTTATTAGTAAAAAGAAACACCACAGCAGTTGTGCCTTGACAGAGCCTGCGTGTCAGCAAACTGAGACACTACAGTCCCATATCGAGGTGACGTTTGACCTCTGTGTGTTGCCGCACTGGCTACATGCCCATGTGCACAAGTCCTTAATATGGTAAAATAACATAAACGTCCTATAATTGGCTACATGAAGAAGATGTGACCATGGCTTTGAGTGCATTAGCATGGTCATTTACTAACACCCTCACATCTATAGCAGGATCACATCGCCATGTATGACAACTGTCTCAAATACCTTGGGAGTGTCCTGATTGTGGAAGAAGGCAATTCACACAAATTGCAGTGCCCAGGCTAAGAAGGGACGGGGTGTACACAAACTCTGCCCATAGATTGGAGGTTTCATGTTGAGTTGGCACAGAGCCTTGGGAAGGGATGGGACTAAAGCATGCCTAAATTACCAACCTGAATGTTGGTAAAAGTGCAGTACAGGACACATACTGCATAACATAAATTAGAAATTCATAGCTCTTCACGTCCCATCGCCAGATATGCAGCGTACAAGTCCCATATATAACTTACAATCTCGACTGAATATACCAATCATGTCTTTCAAGAATGAGTGCACTGGACACCATTACTACACAATATACGGAGTTCCATGAAAACTGAAGAATAACACTTGTTGCATAGCAACAGGATCTTCTTCTAAAGGCCTAGCCCTGCACTGTGCACAGAAAGCTTTACAAGGGTTAATCATAGCTAAGGACAAATTCACACTTTGTATGTTGCTTCAGATTATCTTATGTTCAGTATTTACATTTAGGATTTTGAGCGATGCTGATGGATGTTTTCTATAGAGCGGGTCGTAAGTTCCATGTTAACTACAGAGCAGATAGTAAATTCTTAGACAGGTGGTACAACCTGAACTTGTGTATGATTTCTGGTATTTCCAGTGTTGATCACTGCTGGGGTAGAGACACTGAGCGAGACACCCGCATGACTCACCTGGAACAGCCGCCATCTCTCTGGACAGGAGCGAGTCAGCTGCATGTGTTTCTATGCAGCTGATACGCTCCCATCCACAGAGACGGCGGCCCTATAATTAAGTCTAGTATTTTTAGCCAAATGGGATGTAATGTCTGTATACTCCTATATTCTGTGATCCCTGTCTGTAATGTCTGTATACTCCTATATTCTGTGATCCCTGGCTGTAATGTCTGTATACTCTCATATTCTGTGATCTCTGGCTGTAAGGTCTGTATACTCTTATATTCTGTGATCCCCGGCTGTAATGTCTGTATACTCTTATATTCTGTGATCCCAGGCTGTAATGTCTGTATACTCTGTTACTTCCTCCCCTGCTCAGGAGCTGTGGTATATCCAACCTGTTCCTGCATGGTCGGACACATCAATTACACAGGGGCACATTAATAAGAATATCTCAGGACAGGGACACATCTAATTATGGAATTTATTTTTATTGTAAGATCTATTAATTAAAATGTACATTTGTTTGTGGCACAACCCTTATAATGTCTGTCATGGGAAACCCCTTGTGATTTTTTAAATTTCTGTCCCTACATAACATTGCACTGCCCTGACCGCTGCCTATTCTGTACACAGCTATAGACCAAGATTACAAACCATATTTTTGACCCTTATTGAGAATTAATGTTCCCAAGTGGAGTCCCTGTTTTATAAGTAAATATAGGGTCACAAGCTTAGAATGGGTCATAGTCTCTCCGTCTTCTTCCCTGTGACTGGCTCTTGACTTCATTGTGATTTACTCATTCTGTTTGTCATCTCACGGACATTTCCCCACGTAGCAATATATCAGAATAAACTGCCTGACCAGCTGCTGTTCAGTCTGTGTGATGCAGGGAAAGGGTGACCTTATGAAAAAGAAGGCAAAGGCCCTCATGTGGCTCTTTGGCCGCCTCTAACTAACTGCTCAGCAAGTGACTAATGTCAGAGTCTCATTCTGTACTCTTACTGGTGGCTAAAATACCTTTCTTCATGGTCATCTCTGATAAATAATGACACTGAAATAAACATTAAACTCCTTTCAATCTGTTACCAAATCAAGCCTAATATTTGTCTCAGGATCTCAAATGGAACCAGTTGAATGGAAATAAAAATGTTGTCCCGTCTGATAAAAGAACACCTTTTGGGCTACATCCCACGATGAGCTTTTGGTCAGTTTCAGATGTTGCAGAATTTCTGCACCTTTTCTGTAAATTATAGCAACGAAGAAAGTAAAGTCCGCTCACTCATAGTTTGTAGATGTAGGTTCAATGTTCATTACCAAAGGAGCCCCAGCCCAGGCAATGGATTCAACAAGCAAAGATAGTAGTCCAGCGACGACGTACAAACCAGTATAGACGAATTAATATCTGCTTCTTTATTGAATGCAAGTGGATTCCATGGATCAGACGTGAAGGCATGCGAGAATAAATTCAACACCACCCCGGTGCCTTAGTCATGGTTGGCTTTTAAGGGGGGGTGCATGTTTTTCATGTCTGATCCATGGTTTTAATTTGGACTCAATTAAGAAGCAGTTCTTAATACTAGTGATGAGTGAACCTAAACTCTAAAGTTCAGGGTCCGTACCGAACACCTAGTCTGTGATTGTGTCCCTCACCAGTGAATAATCAGGAGCGGCCCCGGAACTACAAGTGCGGGGACTCAGTAATTATAACGCTGATGTTTAATCAATGTTTTCTTTCTTTTTAAAGACCCCCAGCCACTATTTCAGAACTTTATAGTCCGAGTTCGGGGATTGGACTCAAGTTTGGGACAAGTCCGGTCCAGAGTTTGGACTTTAAAAACTGTCCAGCAGGGTCCACCGAACTCGAACATCAGTGGGTTCACCCATCATTACTTAGTATGTCTACCTCTACTGGTTTCTGTGTCGTTGCTGAACTTCTCTTTTTGCTTATTCTGTAAATTAGGTTACTTGCAGTCTTTTTATTGCATTTTTGAGTGTTTTTTACGTGTTTTTATTGCATTTTTAATGCTGCGTTTTTTGTCTCTATTTGGTATGACATGCTTACATAAAGATATTTTGTTTTTAATACTTCCTGATATTTGGCTTTGACAACATTTTAATGATCTGCTTAGATGTGGATTACATGGGGTTTTGATGCGTTTCTGCAGAGAAAACATACTAAAAGCATGCAAAAAACATGCAAATTTTCTACATTTAACACTAGTCTATGTGGAAAATCTGCACAGGAGACTCGTTCCCGCAAGAGAAATTGACATGCCACAGATTTAAAGTCTGGCTTTTTTATGTCTCAGGGTAAGAAGTGGGGTCTTCCTGGGTATCCTACCATACAGTCCCTTTTCATTCAGACGCCGACGGATAGTACGGGTTGACACTATAGTACCTCGGACTGCAGGGCAGCTTGAACTTGTTTGGATGTTAGTCGAGGTTCTTTATCCTCCATCCGCACAATCTTGCGTTGAAATCTCTTGTCAATTTTTCTTTTCCATCCACATCTAGGGAGGTTAGCCACAGTGCCATGGGCTTTAAACTTCTTGATGACACTGCACATGGTAGACACAGGAAAATTCAGGTCTTTGGAGATGGACTTGTAGCCTTGAGATTGCTCATGCTTCCTCACAATTTGGTTTCTCAAGTCCTCAGACAGTTCTTCTTTCTTTTCTCCATGCTCAATGTGGTACATATAAGGACATAGGACAGAGGTTGAGTCAACTTTAATCCATGTCAACTGGCTGCAAGTGTGATTTAGTTATTGCTAACACCTGTTAGGTGCCACAGGTAAGTTACAGGTGCTGTTAATTACACAAATTAGAGAAGCATCACATGATTTTCTAACAGTGCCAATACTTTTGTCCACCCTCTTTTTTATGTTTGGTGTGGAATTAGATCCAATTTGGCTTTAGGACAATTATTTTTGTGTTTTTTCATTGAAGACAAATTAAAGAGAAGATAATAATACCAAAGAATTTGTGATTGCAATTATTTTCAGGAAGAAACTGAGTATTATCTGACAGAATTGCAGGGGTGTCAATACTTTTGGCCACAACTGTATGATTTCAACAGATTGCCATTATATTTGTAGGTAATTAGCGTAACTGGAGGTGACAGGCTTCCCCATGTACTCAACTTAAAGGAAACCTATTTCATTTAATAATTGCAATATTGAAAAGCTGTGAACATTTTTAATAAACTTTGTTTAACCTTCCTATTTTTTACATTGTTTGAATATGGGTACATATTTAAAACTGTGACAAAACCACAGGGAAACAAGAGCCCTGTTGGGAGTCACCCCATCCATATATCAAAAATGGGCACCCACAATGAAGACCTGTAGAGATGAGCGGACCTGTGTAGTTTTGGTTCGGGTTGGTACAGCCAGACTTTGAAAAACAAGATGTTCAGGGGCTGAAACTTTACCTGATTCTTCTTGAAAGTCACTGATTGGGCAGTTGTGCTCTCTGCCCGCATACAGCCAGCCACAAACAAAGCACTTCCAATTTTACTTTTAGGCAAGCCAATCAAGCACTGCAAGCACCAAGCGTACCCAAGCACAGCAATGCTCATTCCAGCACTTTGCTATGTAAAGCACCCGAACTCAGGACACAAACAAGTTCACTCATCTCTACTCACTGCACTCAATACAGACATAGAGTACAAGGTCACCTAGTAATTGGGTGCTGTGTAACACTACATCTTCACTGTCATGACTGGTGGCACCATCCTATTATGATAAAAGATGAATTACCAATGGAAATGTTGGAAGGTCTTTGTGCAATTAAGTGGATAAAAAAAACTTAGTATCTTCGTAACATAAATGTAACACAATATTGCTAGGAAATGCCACAATTTATGATCAGTGGAATCTAACCTGCGGGATCCTATTAATTCTAGGATCTGGAGGGGCAGATTTCCTTCATCTCTTTTAGGCCCCCTTCACATCACGATTGAACGATTGACAGGTCCAGATGTGTACCTCCGGATGCCATTTCTGTGTCCAGATCAGTGATTTTGAGGGACCCAAACAGAAAAAGAGCTGGGAGGAGCCTGAGCCTGCAAAGCCCAGGCGAGTGGTGTCGGGGCTGACTTTCACTTTTGCAATGTATCTACATACATTGTGAAAGGGAAAGCAATGGTTAAAAATAAAAAATAAAATGCTCACCTCTCTGCCGAGTGTCCCGCGATGCGCGTCATCCACCTCCAATGGCTGAAGGACCTTAATCAGCTGACCGGGAAGGGGCGGGGCAACCCGATCAACTGATGTCACATGACCGTATCAGCTGAGCAGTTTAAATCGCCCGCCCACTCGGCGGAGAGGTGAGCATTTTTTTTAACACTATGCACTTTAATTTCACTTTGGCAGTGTATGTAGATACACTGCTAAAGTTAAAAAGTTAAATTACATGGAAACAGAGCAATTTTAGTGTACTGACCATGCTCATGTTACAGTTAGGGCCAGAAATATTTGGACAGTGACACAAGTTTTGTTATTTTAGCTGTTTACAAAAACATGTTCAGAAATACAATTATATATATAATATGGGCTGAAAGTGCACACTCCCAGCTGCAATATGAGAGTTTCCACATCCAAATCGAAGAAAGGGTTTAGGAATCATAGCTCTGTAATGCATAGCCTCCTCTTTTTCAAGGGACCAAAAGTAATTGGACAATGGACTCTAAGGGCTGCAATTAACTCTGAAGGCGTCTCCCTCGTTAACCTGTAATCAATGAAGTAGTTAAAAGGTCAGGGGTGGATTCCAGGTGTGTGGTTTTGCATTTGGAAGCTGTTGCTGTGACCAGACAACATGCGGTCAAAGGAACTCTCAATTGAGGTGAAGCAGAACATCCTGAGGCTGAAAAAAAAGAAAAAATCCATCAGAGAGATAGCAGACATGCTTGGAGTAGCAAAATCAACAGTTGGGTACAGTCTGAGAAAAAAGGAATTGACTGGTGAGCTTGGGAACTCAAAAAGGCCTGGGCGTCCACGTATGACAACAGTGGTGGATGATCGCCGCATACTTTATTTGGTGAAGAAGAACCCGTTCACAACATCAACTGAAGTCCAGAAGACTCTCAGTGAAGTAGGTGTATCTGTCTCTAAGTCAACAGTAAAGAGAAGACTCCATGACAGTAAATACAAAGGGTTCACATCTAGATGCAAACCATTCATCAATTCCAAAAATAGACAGGCCAGAGTTAAATTTGCTGAAAAACACCTCAAGAAGCCAGCTCAGTTCTGGAAAAGTATTCTATGGACAGATGAGGCAAAGATCAACCTGTACCAGAATGATGGGAAGAAAAAAGTTTGGAGAAGAAAGGGAATGGCACATGATCCAAGGCACACCACATCCTCTGTAAAACATGGTGGAGGCAATGTGATGGCATGGGCATGCATGGCTTTCAATGGCACTGGGTCACTTGTGTTTATTGATGACATAACAGCAGACAAGAGTAGCCGGATGAATTCTGAAGTGTACTGGGATATACTTTCAGCCCAGATTCAGCCAAATGCTGCAAAGTTGATTGGACGGCACTTCATAGTACAGATGGACAATGACCCCAAGCATACAGCCAAAGCTACCCAGGAGTTCATGAGTGCAAAAAAGTGGAACATTCTGCAATGGCCAAGTCAATCACCAGATCTTAACCCAATTGAGCATGCATTTCACTTGCTGAAATCCAGACTTAAGACGGAAAGACCCACAAACAAGCAAGACCTGAAGGCTGCGGCTGTAAAGGCCTGGCAAAGCATTAAGAAGGAGGAAACCCAGCGTTTGGTGATGTCCATGGGTTCCAGACTTAAGGCAGTGATTGCCTCCAAAGGATTCGCAACAAAATATTGAAAATAAAAATAATTTGTTTGGGTTATGTTTATTTGTCCAATTACTTTTGACCTCCTAAAATGTGTAGTGTTTGTAAAGAAATGTGTACAATTCCTACATTTTCTATCAGATATTTTTGTTCAACCCTTCAAATTAAACGTTACAATCTGCACTTGAATTCTGTTGTAGAGGTTTCATTTCAAATCCAATGTGGTGGCATGCAGAGCCCAACTCGCGAAAATTGTGTCACTGTCCAAATATTTCTGGCTTTAACTGTATTTGCCATGGACTGCGCCGATTCTGTCCGATTTGATCCACTGTGCCCAAAATCAGAGCAGTCTCTGATTTTGGGTACATCAAAAAATCGGACACAATCAGATCTATGACAGTTTGGACACAATCGGATGGCCATATAGGACCCATCCATACCCATAGGGATACATGGGGGCGAAATCGGATCCGTGGCTATCTGTTTTACAACGGATAGCCACGGATCCCAAAAAATCTTTATGTGAAGGGGGCCTAACTGCACAGCTGTTCTCCTGTTCATCCCCTACGCAGGGAACATCAACATGGCTCCATTCATGTAACTACAACTGTGGTGGACCGGGAGCGTCACTGTACGGAGTCTGTCTGTGCCTCTACATCTTGGATCCCCACCATGAAAGGTGTAACTCCACTTTCTGGTAACTTTTCAAAATAAGGCTAAGTTCACATTTCTACAATGAATATATAGACCTGAATTGTAAAGAACCACTAACTCGTATATGCCAGCATATCCATAGACTAAAATGGGCAAGAAGTAGTCAAAAACTGTTCTTTTGACTACATTTTGTCAGGTTTATACTGTATTTTATTGTCTTCTTTTTAATACATAGAAAAACATACTTGACAAATCTTTTTCAACCCCCTAAAAAAATACAAAAACATATAAAAGCTTTACATTTTTTTTCTACATTATTCTCAATAGGAGACATATTGAATCCTATATACGTTACATACATATACATTTTTAATGAATTTGATGGGGAAACAAAGTTTACTCTTTGATACACGCCCTCTGCACCTCCACACAGAGTTCAAAAGAAAGGTTGGAGGTTATCTGAACAAGTAAAAACTAGGATAAAAAAACTATGTATTTTTTTATTAAAATATGTATACAGACATAGACGGGTTTGTGTTGAAAAGTATACATCTACATTTAGGCAGACTTAAGGTACCGTTACACGCTTTAATGTCGTAAGGATATCACCAACGATCTCACAAGAGCGCGGTCGTTAGGACATCTTTTTGACATCGTTGGTGAGATGTCACACGTCTAGATATTGTGAACGACGAGCGGCGAGCAGCTATCGTTCACACAACCCAGTGAACGATACTTGTGAATAGGGGAAGTCATTAATGACATCGTTATCGCGGTGTCACACACAACGATGCAGCAAGTTGGCTGATCGAAGATTGTCTGATTTGAGAACATGTTCTCAAATCTGCGATCAACGATCCATCGATTTATCGTAGTTGTATCTCGGTGTCACACGCAACGACGTACTAACAATGTTGTTTTAACGGCTCCAAACCCATGTTGTTTCAGCGATATCGTTCACGATCTCATACTGTGTAACAGGGCCTTTAGAAGGACATATGGCAAACTGTATATATCCAACACATACGATATGACATGTCATGTTAGTACATGAGGAATTGGCTATCAGGTGACTAGTATTGTGCATTTTTAGCAGTATTGCACTAAAAGCCTCCTCAGTTTCTAATGGGGATGTCACACGAGTCAATATCGCGTGCAATATTGCTGCTGCACATGACGTTGCGGAGATATTGACGTGTGTGACAGGGCGCATCAACCAGCGATAAATCACTGGTTGATGGTCGCCAGGTTTTAGAACCTGCTCTTAAAGTGATCCTAAACCCAGAAACTAACCCCCCGTATCTTTAGACCTGTCCTTTCATCCCCTCTTATCATTTCTAGCCATCCCTTTTGCAGAAAAAATCGCTTTTGTAAAGTAAGAGAAAAAGTTATATTACTTTGTCCTGTGTGAGTTCTCTCTTTCTAAGGAAGCCTCAATGGGCGGGGCCTGTCTGCTGCTGCCTTGTAATTATGCACGCCCCTCTCTGCTTCTAAGAGCCTGGCCGCGTCATGAAAGGGGGCGGGGCTCCGGCATGGCGTGATTTAGCCCCGCCCTGTTCATGACGCGGCCAGGCTCTTAGAAGCAGAGAGGGGCGTGCATAATTACAAGGCAGCAGCACACAGGCCCCGCCCATTGCGGCTTGCTCAGAAACAGAGAACTCACACAGGACAAAGTAATATAACTTTTTCTCTTACTTTACAAAAGCGATTTTTTTCTGCAAAAGGGATGGCTAGAAATGATAAGAGGGGGTGCAGGGACAGGTCTAAAGATACGGGGGGGTCAGTTTGTGGGTTTAGGATCACTTTAAACCTGGCAATGGTCGCCCGGTGGACACGCAGCATCACTGCGTGTGACACCAGTAGACGAGCGAGAAGCCAGCTCCCCTCAGCAACCACTGGGAGCTGGTATCCATGGTAAACAGCGGCGCTTAGTTACCCGCTTGTTTACATGGTTACCAGCCGGTACTGATCGCTGGTGAGAGTGCCTGTGTGACAGTTCACCAGCGATCAGCCTTCAATGTCGCCAGCGATGAGATCGCTGGCACATTGACGCGTATGACGTCCCCATAATTGTCTATATCTGACTTCCCACCCCCTCAACCCAATTACAAAAGGTATAACTTGATTCCTCACAGCAGGCAGATCGGTATACAGATCTGAGAAGTAGTGTAAATATATGGGGAACGAGGCAATTCTCTTCAATAACATCTATTACAAAATGTCTATTCTTTGCTTCTACTATTGATTTGTGCAGAAAAAAAAATAAGTTTGGTTACGATTTAATAACCTAGTGAACTGTCATCACTTAACATGATGGAAATAATTGTAACATTTCAGTGATCATGGATCATTTTCCAAAAGAGCTTGCAATCTAGCAGTAAAAAGATGCAATAAATAAAACTGTTCCCTCTATATCACTGATTGCTATAATCGTGTTTTGATATTTTCGAGCTGTATGGCTAGTTTTCATTGTACATGCATGCTCCACGCCTCTCCACTGTAGACCAAGGCCTTTGAACCCATCACATGTAGGAGTTCTTCTATATACTTTAATGTATACTGTTATTGTTATGTTGTTAGGAGCAGAGATTGCCTATGTATCTATTCCGACAAGACTCTGACCTCTATCAGCGCACCCACAAACTCTATGAGGATCCATAAAAATACCCCAGTGACATCACTCACATCTGTTTTGCTGCTAAGATTCAAAGTGCAGTATTTGCTAACAGGGTGGTATAAAGCCTGACTGACAATACTCAGGCTTCATTCTTCTGTACACCATGGAAGCATTTACATTCAATGGAGGGGATTAACATAGTTTCTTTTTTTTTTTTATGTTCATACTTAGAAGTTGAGTAATTCTGCATGCCACATCCCAGAAAAGGAATGTTTTACAAGAATGATGACATTAAAAACTGTCCCCTTAAATCTGAGCTTGTTCTCTGTATCCTGAAGGTCTTTATTGTGCAGACGTAGAGCAAGCTTTGAAAGAGGTCATGTAGGATTTAAAGTCCAGTTTCAAATTCCCTATTGGAGGAAAGTGATGTAATAAAGCGGTATTGGCTTGAGCCAAGAGCTACACATTATCTGGAGAATCCAGCATGTCTGTGCTTAAAGGCAGTCCATTTAGGCTGAAATCTCACGGCTGTATGAGGTGTGTAAGGATCGCAACAAAATGCCCGGAGCGGCCGGCGGCTCTCCTGACCTGAGAGTGACAGCTTCATAGAACTATGTGAAGCTGTCAGGCTCGGGTGAGGAGAGTCACCGGCTGGTCTGGGCAGTGTGATGGGCGTTATATGCTAGTGTTACTTCATCCTTATACAGTATCCACAATGTCTTTTTGGCGTTGCGATGAGTTTTTGCTGAGAATTTTCACTGCATCAAAAACGTAATGTCTTACAGTTTTAACAAAGTGGAATGGATTTATACAAATCTCATTTCCATTGTGCTTTTTTTTTCACTAGGTATAAACTGTAAACTGACCTGCGGAGTGGGTTTCAAACCCCAACATGTCAATTACATGCAGATTTTCCTCATAGACTTGCATTAGATGCAGAAAAAAAGCATATAAAAAATGTATATGCGTGTTTAGTGCATTTCACTATGGATGCGTATTAAAACCGCATGTAATCTAAACATGACTATATCAATAAAGCCAAATACTACTAAAAAAAAGCAGCTTTGTGTAAAACATGATACACTGCAAGAGACAAGAACCGAAATGTCAAAAATGCAATAAAAACACATGTAAAAATACGCAAGTAACCTCATTTAGGCTCCTTTCACATCTGCGTTTATTTGTAATTTGCGGCAGATGTTGCCGCATCTGCTGGATCTGCTGCGTAATGGCCGACTTGCGGCACCAATCCAGCAAGCCCTCGTGGGCAGAGTCCTCTCTTCTCACCTACTGTATGCTCACCCATTCCTTGTAGACTGTGACCCCTCGCTGGCAGGGTTCTCTCTCCTCACCTACTGTATCCTCACCCATCCCTTGTAGACTGTGAGCCCTCACGGGCAGGGTCCTCTCTCCTCACCTACTATATCCTCACCCATTCCTTGTAGACTGTGAGCCCTCGCTGGCAGGGTCCTCTCTCCTCACCTACTGTATCCTCACCCATCCCTTGTAGACTGTGAGTCCTCGTGGGCAAGGTCCTCTCTCCTCACCTACTGTATCCTCACCCATCCCTTGTAGACTGTGAGCCCTCGCTGGCAGGGTCCTCTCTCCTCACCTACTGTATCCTCACCCATCCCTTGTAGACTGTGAGCCCTCGCTGGCAGGGTCCTCTCTCCTCACCTACTGTATCCTCACCCATCCCTTGTAGACTGTGAGCCCTCGCGGGCAAGGTCCTCTCTCCTCACCTACTATATCGTCACCCACTCCTTGTAGACTGTGAGCCCTCGCTGGCAGGGTCCTCTCTCCTCACCTACTGTATCCTCACCCATCCCTTGTAGACTGTGCATTCTCATGGGCAGGGTCCTCTCTCCTCACCTATTGTATCCTCACCCATCCCTTGTAGACTATGACCCCTCGCAGGCAGGGTTATCTCCCCTCTCCTACTGTATCCTCACCCATCTGTACTGTCAAACACATCCATTACATAGTACATAGGAGCACATATATAAGATTATCTCAGCCCAGGAACATTTTTTTAAGCATCCAATTGTAGAACTTATTATATTGCAAGATCCATTGACTAAAATTAACTTTGTGAGAAAACCCCTTTAATAGGTGCATGTAACTAAATTAATTTAGTGTCTTACTCTTAGCAGTGGTTTAAATCTCTGTGCGTCTCACAAGAAATGTTACTCCAATCAGGGACTGGAGTAAAATTACTAGTGTAAGGCCCCTTTCACGTCTGCGTTTTTCGCTGCTGTGTGGCAGATCTGACACATTTACCGCTTCTGCCATGCATTGTCTATGGGGCTTGCGGTCCAGTGCGGCAAGTGCGGTTACGCCTGATCAGCCGGATTCGGCACTTGCGGATGCGAAAAAAAAAGCTGCAAGCAGTGTTTTGTTTTTGCGGCCGCAAGTGCCGAATCTGCCGCATCTGGAAGAATCGCACTTTCCGTACCGGACCGCAAGTCTCATAGACAATGCATGACATTGCGGTCGTTATGCGGCCGATCCGGCAAATGCAGCTGGATCAACCGCACATTAGCGAAAACCCTGATGTGAAAGGCCCCTAAGAAACACCGCCACTTTTTCATGAATTTGACTGTCGGGCATAACCATCCCCCCACTCTGGGAGAGCTGCTAAAAGTTGGCGAGAGAATGGCACAAACATTTAGGGCAATTTCACATTATAGAAAAATGTATCAACACATCAAAGTGTTTTATGCCAGATTTGTTGCGAAAACACCTTGTTGAATCAGGTCTATATCTTTGATGTGGGTGACGGATTATTTTGAGAGCAAAAGCCGCCATTATGAGATTATCTAACTCTCATGCCTCAATCACACATCCGTGAAAAAAATGGTACTTGTGTCATCCGTGTGCCTGTTTCTACCATCCGTGCGTCATCAATGTTTTTCATGGATGGATAACGAAAGAAATGACAAAGCTTATCCTATACTTTGCACTGTTAAACACATACAGCACACGGATGTTATCACACAGATGTTATCCATGTGCTGTATGTGTTGTTTACTGATCTGTAGACTTGTATTGGCCCATTTTATGCATGGTACTGGAAAAAATAACACGTTTTGCATGGACACATGGTCCTTGTAAAA
Source organism: Allobates femoralis (assembly GCA_033576535.1). Classification (NCBI taxonomy): domain Eukaryota; kingdom Metazoa; phylum Chordata; class Amphibia; order Anura; family Aromobatidae; genus Allobates; species Allobates femoralis. The sequence continues at coordinate 796,473,723 of JARQOC010000003.1, read as the reverse complement.
AATGGAAATGTGAATAGCACCAAAGATTATAATGGGTATGTGTGGTATAAATAAAATGATAAATAAATAATATTTATTTATATAGCTCCAACATATTCCGCAGCACTTTACAGTTCATTGGTTCATATACAAATGGTAATAAGTACAATTATAAAAATAGAGTACAATAATTAAAGCAGAGAAGCAATGTAAAAAAATACAACACAATAATTAATACAATAATTAAAGCAAAAATAAAGGCGACCCTGCTCAAAGTAGCTTGCAATCTGCAACGGGATAGGGGTTAAACAAAGTACAATAATTACGATAATGGTCCAGTACACTTAAGGAAGAGGGGAATAGAGAAAATTAGATGAATGGTCACCAGACAATCTGTGTAGAGCTTTTGGTGGAGTTTGAAGGAGAGTTATGACCAGAGAGATAGTGAAGGGGCTATATATAGTACAAAGGACTTCTATTAGGGAGCATCATAGGCCGCCTTAAAAAGATGTGTTCTTACGGAGCACCTGAAGCTATGCAAGTTGTGGATGGTCCTGATTTCTTGGGGTAGAGCATTCCAGAGAATTGGTGCAGCTCGGGAGAAGTCTTGGAGCCAGGAGGCCCCGTCACACATGTCAATGTCGTCAGCGATATGACGGCTGATCGCCTGTGAGCTGTCACACAGGCAGACTCACCAGCGACCATTGGACCAGCGACATCGTGTAAATTATTTAAATATCGTTTCCACGATGTCTGCAGGCTGGTATCCATGGTAAACTGCGGGTAACTAGGCAGCACGCGCTGCCTAGATACCTGATGTATACTTTGGTTACCAGTCTTCTCCGTTCATCGCCCTAGTTACCCGCTGTGTACCTTGGATACCTGCCGGTGAGCGGAGAAGGCTTGTAACCAAGGTATGCATCGGGTATCTAGGCAGTGCGCGCTGCCTAGTTTCCTGCAGTTTACCATGGATACCAGCTCCCAGCGCTTCCTGAGAGGCGCCGGAAGCTAGCTGATCGTGCGTCCCGGTATCACACGCAGTGATGCTGCGTGTCCACCGGGCGACCATCGCCAGGTTTTCAGTCCAGTCCGATAACCTGGTGACCATCAACCAGCGATTTATCGCTGGTTGATGCGCCCTGTCACACGCATCAATATCGCTGCAACGTCACGTGTAGCAGCAATATTGCGCACAATATTGACGTGTGTGACAGCCCCTTAAGAAAGCTGATGACCAACATCTCTACTTGTGTTTTATCTCTAGGAGAATATAGTGAGCAGCTGTCCTAAATCAGACATGACCGTTCAACTGGCACTCCCATGTACCTTAGAGTGTCGTCATTTTAGTGAGTGCAGCCCATATTGGTCTAACATTTATAGGGGGCTTAACGAAGAGAAACATTTATGAGTACATGGGGTGCAGACCCAAATACATACAGATAGGGCAGAGCTCTATTTTCACTCTTTCGTTTTGCCACCATAAATGTCTCAGATGAAATCTTCCTGGCTTATGATCAATGAAATGCTGCATTAACAAATTCTGTTCTGCTACCTGTGTCCTCACTAGTCCAGCGGTTGACATACATAAAATAAACCTATATGCCTCAGGTGTTACAGGAGCGTAACTACAATAGGTGCAGGGGTTGCTATCTTGCCTGGGCCTTGGAGCCTAGGGGGCCCCAAAGGTCCCTATGGCCTATAGAAAAATATCACTGCTATTAAAGATTTGCAATAATTGGGGGCCCAGTTGGAGCTTTCACTTCGGAGCCCTTGAGCTTCAAGTTAAGCCACTGAGTAGGTTCCAGTATGAGTGGATGTATTAAGTCTTGGCTGCAGCAGATAAATAATTATTATAATAAGAAATCATATCAAATATTATGACATATTCTCTATATATAGATCAGTAACTGTTGTTATTGGGTCTGCGATGTCCATGGGTCTTTAGTGGAACTGCTCACCCTCGCCTTGTGATATGCACTTTGTATCATCATTTATTTAATTAGCACCTAAGTTTGGGCTCCTGCATTATGAAAGCGTTTTTTATCCTGAGGTCAGTGTGTGATTATAGCCAGGACATGTCTTCTTGATATTTAAGAGGTGATGAGATATATTTGTCCTGCTTGACGTAGTCACTATATGACTTGCAAAATTAAACTTAGCCTCAGATCCACACTGAGGTATAACTGAGAGATTCACACCATGTTGTCTACAATACTTTAAATATATGGTTATTACTACAGGGGCGATGGTTGGAAACTAGAAGAAAGGGAAGTTGCCAATAACAACCAATCAGGTTCTTTAGAGGCCTTCTATTAATTAAAAGCTGTAACCCGATGGGTTGCCATTGGCTTCATTTGGACCAATTTT
>JARQOC010000003.1:796460446-796471277 GCA_033576535.1 Allobates femoralis | reverse complement strand
CAGTGGCAATGAATGTAATTGGTAAAAGCCTTTACTGGACTCCATTCTTCAGGCTAGGTCATCCCTTTACAGCTGACCTATGGTTTACCACCGAAATCGTAATTTCAAGCGGCAGCAAGGGGTGTATTCTTGAAGAGACATACAGGTGTTCAAAAGACTGTAAGGGGATCTAAGGTTCTGACACCCCTGCCCCAGAGGGCGTCTTGTCTTTGTTTGCGCCTAAGAGTTGTATATTTAATTATGTGTATGTAGTCACCTAGTAGTTAAGGTAACGACTGCTCCCCAGTCACCTTCAGTTATAAAAGTTGTAAATTATTATTGGTACTCCTTAGGGGTGGGGCATAGTGTATAAAAAGGGGCTGCAGCACAAAGTTGGCGGGAGAGTCCCCTGGAAGAAGAAGAAAGGAAAGGCAATAACATCAACCCCTTGCTCAGAATTGTTCAGACCCTCTGGGTCACCCTGAGAAATGATTGTACAATCCCCGCCTTTGGTGGCTCCTCGGCAGTGGCGTAACTTCAGGCCTAAGGGCCCCGATGCAAAAGCTCCAATGGGGCCCCCAATTATTGCAAATCTTTAATAGCATTAGTCTTTTTCTATAAGCCAAAGGGACTTCTGGGGTCCCCCTAGGCTGCAGGGCCTGGGTGCGATCGCAACCCCTGCACATATTGTAGTTACGCCCCTGCTCCTCGGTAAGCGGCTGTGATACCTATGATAAGTGTGTGGTAAACTTCAGCTTAAACTTGGTTGACACTGTGCTGGCAGTAAAGGAACATTTGTCTAAATGGTGACCCTAACCATTCAACTCAACCAGACCCCCATGGGAAGAGCTGGGCAGGAGCCACTACAGACTAAATGAATTTTCTGTGGGATACTGTGGTGCTGAATGAAGTGAGCGAGAGCCTAGAGATATCAGAATGTGAGAGCAAAGTCGGTCATTGAGAATACCCCCAACAAAGTAACAAACTATGTGACCAGGTTTCACAGTACTGTTATAGCAGTGGTGTAACTTGAAGCTCGTGGGCTTCATCAGGATGCAAAAGCTCTAATGGGGCCCCCAAATATTGCAAGTCTTTAATAGTATATCTTTTTCTATAGGCCAAAGGGACTTTTTAGCCCCCTAGGCTCCAGGGCCTGGGTGCAATTGCAACCCCTGCACCTATTGTAGTTACACCCCTGTATTTTAGTAAATAACTGTTTTTGAGCATCATTGACTCCGTGTTTGCATTGGCCCTCAACGAGGGTAACTGTGAACTGAACTATTGCACTAGGGAGCCGGCCAAGGCACGTGCTGCAAAACCAGGGCTTCTCCACAGCCAAGGCCCTTCCTCAACCACAGCTGCCGATGCCCCGTATGGCCAGCCTTCCAACAAGAGTACACCCGCTAGCTACAGTGAAAAAGCCTAAGGCTTAACTAGATAGGCCCCATGGTTTAACTGATAGCTATATTTATGATTATAGGGAATGTGTAATCAGAAAGTGACTTATTGTTTTAATTAGATTTTTATGTGATGTTGTAACAGTTCTTGCTAATATTTTTTTTCCATTTTTCCTATTACTAATTTTTATATTTTTTTTAACTTAAAATCTTGCATTTTGTTAGAAAGGCCACTAGGCCTAATATAAGATTCATATTTCCTGCTGTGTAGAGAAGACTTTTCAGCAGACTCATTTTATTATTATTATCATTATTATGATTATTATTTATTATCATAGCGCAAATAATTCCATGGCGCTTTACATGTAGAAAGGGTAGACAAAGATATTAAGAAAGAACAGACAAAATGAGGCACACAGGTACGGAAGGAGGGGTGACCCTCACGATCTGCGAGGGGAAAGAGGATACAATAGGAGAGGGTAGCGTTGGTCCTGTGGTGGTGTGGTGGACCGCGGCTCACAGTAGGTTGTAGGCTTGCCGGAAGAGGTGAGTCTTCAAGTTTCTTTTGAAGGTTGCCAGAGTAGATGCGATGCCTGATGTGTTGGGGCAGAGCATTCCAGAGTATAGCAGAGGCGTGGAAGAAGTCTGGTATGCGTTTGTGGGAAGAAGAGATAAGGGGGGAGTAGAGAAGGAGATCTTGGGAGGAACACAGGTTGCGTAAGGGAAGGTAAAGGGAAACCATATTATAGATGTATGGAGGAGACAGGTTGTGAATGGCTTTGTATGTCATAGTTAGGGTTTTATTTTATTTCTCAAATATTTTTATTGGATAGTTTATACAGGGAAGTTATTATACATAGGGATATTATACATTACATAGACAAACAGAAACATTGGGATAATCATAGGGTTACAATGTGAGTTGTATGTTTATACAGTCTGAGTTTTAACAAGTAAGTAATTTATGTCTTAAACGTGACAAATATAACGAGTTAGGGTTTTAAACCGGGTCCTCTGAGAAATAGCGAGCCAGTAAAGGGCTTGGTAGAGCGGAGAGACTGGGGAATAGCGGGGTGACAGGTAGATTAGTCAGACCGCTGAGTGTAGGATAGATTGGAGTGGAGCGAGAGAGCAGGAGGGGAGGCCAGTGAGCAGGAGGCTACAGTAATCGAGGCGGGAGATGATGAGGGCGTGAACAAGTGTTTTTGCAGTGTCGGGGTTAAGGAATGAACGAATCCAGGAGATATTTTTGAGTTGGAGCTGGCAGGAGGTGGCTAGGGTTTGGATGTGTGGCTTAAAGGAGAGGACAGAGTCGAGACTCATTATCACAGTCACAAATACAGTATAATGAAGGCTATCAGGTCTACATAAAGTAGGCATTCACAATATATGATGTCACAGCTCCATTCACAGATAATATACAACTAGGATCTGTTTCACTCTATTGCTGCTAATATTCACAGGAAGAACAGGAAGTAGGGGTCTAATATTAGCCCTATCCCACAACATTAGATTGTGATCTTCTCTATATTGTATTCTGTTATGGTGCATTGGGATTGTTCAGTTAAGTATACAAGGTAAACATTTCTGCATAGCAAGTACATGAACATTATTTGAATTAAAAAAAACAATTAAAACTTTTCTGGAGATCATGGTAAATAGTTTTTCATGCTTATGAATAGTGACTTCATCTAGGGCCATTAGGGTATGTTGAATGCATATTTTTGGTGTACTTCTTCTGGGGAGCCATGATGTATCTTTGACCAAATTTCTAAAATAATGATAATCTTTATTTATATAACATCAACATATCCCGCAGTGCTTTACAATTCAGAGGTTCATACCAAAACAGTCATAAGTAACAATTATAAAAAAAAATACAGTAATACAATAATAAAAGCAAAAAAAGGTGGACCCTGATCATAAGAGCTTATAATCTAAATTTAGATGAGGATGACAAAGTACAGGGGCTAATTTACAATGATGGTCCAGCCATCTTGAAGAAATGAGGGGATAGCTAAAATTGCATGAGTGGTCACCAGCCAATCTGTGTAGAGCTTTTGGGTTTGGTGGAGTTGAACGCAGAGTTATGTGCAGAGAAATAGTGAATGGGCTATATATAAAGGACTTTGATTAGTGAGAGTGATAGGCTGCCTTAAAAAGATGTGCTTTTAGGGAGTGCCTAAAACAGTTTAAATTGTGGATAGTCCTAACTTCTTGGGGTAGAGCGTTTCAGAATATTGGTGCAGCTTGGGAGAAGTCTTGGAGCCGGGAGTAGGAGATTTGGATTAGTGCAGATGTTAGTCGAAGGTCGCTTGTAGAATGTAGAGAACGGGTGGGGTGATAGACAGAGATGAGGGAGGAGATATAGCACTTTGAATTGGATTCTATAATGTATGGGCAACCAGTGCAATGACTGGCAGAGAGTGGACGGGTCCAAGTAATGGTTATCCAGATAGGTTACCCTGGCTGCTGCATTAAGGATGGACTGGAGAGGGGAGAGTCTAGTGAGGGGGAGGCCAATTGAAAGAGAATTACTATAGTCAAGGCAGGAATGGGGATATTGTCCCGCAATGTTGATTATTAAATCCTCAGAATGTTTATTTCTGCTGCAGAAAGTGCACAGATTTCCTGGATATGGAAAACTCCTATTTCTTGGTTAATATTTGCTTTGAAAAAAACAAACTGTTCCTTACCAACATCCCCATGTCCACCGCTGTGTGTCCACCACTGTGTATCCGCCGCTGCTCCTGGTATCTGTTCTCATCTGCAGCGCTGATGTCTCAAGTTGATAACACGAGCCATTCGTGGCAGCAGCCAATTGCAGACACTAGGAGCAGCAGCGGAGACTTTGTGTTGGACCAGGGGAGGGTGAGTACGCCACAGTTTGTTTGCTTTTTAAAACAAACTGCAACTGGGAGCCGGGTGCTTTCTGTAATGGGAAAACCCCTTTTAAGAAGAGGAACCCAAAGCCTTTTTTTAGAGGGGTCTACTGCAACAGTCTTTTCCAATATTACAGTTTATACATAACAGTATTTAGAATCTATAAAAGGATTTTGATGGTTGGGGTTTTTGAATATTTGGCAAATGTTCTTCGGATTTCACCAGCAACAAAGTCTTGTCCAAATTAGTATAGATATGTCTTTGTAACTGACACACAATAGGCTTACTCACTAAGGATAATGCCCATAATAGTCAGCCAGACACGGACGTGATCTATCAGCTAAGAGATGAAGAACTGCATCCAATCTTGATGTTAGCACATAATCAGCATGGGGCCTGTAGATATACTGTCATGTGCCTGAAGCTTGCAGAGATACCGTATACCATGAGTATAGCCAGCATTGCACTCTGTCTGAGCGTGTCTGAGCAAGGCGTATCCTAAGTGAGGGTGGTAAGACCAGTTTTGGATGATGAGTGTTTTGCAAAGTTCTCTAATATTTCAAGATTGTTAAACATGACAAGGTCTTTGTCCTCATTCACACCGCTTTAGTGTAAACAATTGAAAAAACATAGAAGGACATTATTTTTATGAATCAGTTAGGTAGCAAAATATAGGAGCTACTAACCTCTATTACTGTCTCATACACCAGGGGCAGGGCTGTCAGATTTCCTTTGGGGTTCCGGTTCCTTTTTTCTGATGCATGCCTCCAAATAGAATGTTGTTCTGGACTGTCACAAATATGGGTACCATGTTTATAAAAAGCAAACCTCATCTTTTGAGTCCCTCACCTCTCCAGCACTGTGACTCAGGTTGTCCCCGACAGTCTCTGTTTTCGTATTGATTATGCTATTCACATGCACATGACTGCTGCCGCAAATTGCAGGGCTCAGAGGTGCTGCTTATAGTCTCGTGACAGTGACCGGTCACACCAGTCATGTGCAGCTTCATCACTAGATCATGGCAGGAAAGAAAATCGAGCCCCGTCAAAATAGTAACCTGGTCTTAGCCACATTCTGGCTGAATGTAGACAGCAGCAGATTACGTTTAATACAATTGTCGCACCCCAGGGCAATGGGGTACTTGGAACCAGGCTGTTTATCAGTTCTGGGGAATCACAGGGGTCATGACACGGCTTCCGTGACCCTGGGTTCAGTTGTAAAAGGCAGTTCATGGCTTAGGTAGAGAAAGGGGTGATTTATAGGGGAGTTATTCTTGATGCCACCTGTGTTTTGTGGCCACCACTGCTGCAGAATTCTGGTGATGGTGGATGGCCAGCTGAAATGTCGTGGCTCCCCACGGGTAGAGCAGGTCCCCAGGACAGTGGATGTTGAAGGGTGTAGGGTGCAGGATGGAAGGTGCGCATTAACAGACAGACTCCCATTTCGTCAAATCCTTTACTGGTAAGACTGGTTCCACATAGATGCTGTTCTGTGAGTCTGTGTAACCAGGGAGCAACACGGGGTCCTCCACACCCCCTGCGCTTTCTTCTGTGGGTCCTTGCTAGTGCTTGAAGCTGAACTGCTGCCATTTTTCTCCCACTCTCCTGCACGTGTCGGTATGACAGGCAGCTTGAGTCCTTTATTAGCCCCACTTCACGGGCGGATACTCATGGGCTCTTCATGCTGCTTTGCCTCCAGGCACTTGGTGTGGATGTGGAACTTGGAGTTCCCTATCCTCCGGTATTGGCTGCCATGTTATTAGGCCCTGCACAGCCTCGGACTCCGGTGTCTGTTTTCTGGCGCTTACTACTCTGGGGTGAGCTTGACACCGCTCTGCTCCACAGGCTCTTCTCTCCTTCCTCAGGCCCTTGCCTTAGGTCCCTCAGCTAGGCTTAGCTATCCTTGGGCGAACTTGGCACTGCTCTAGCCCACAGGATATCTTCCATCTAACATTAATTAATTAGATCGGTAAACTGTGTAACAGGAAAAAGATCCAAATGCCAAAATGACATTTTTCTTAATCACCGCAACATTGCAATAAAATGCAATAAAGGGCGATCAAAACAGTGCATCTACCCAAAAATGGTATCATTAGAAATGTCAGCTCAAGCCGCAAAAAATAAGCCGTCAGACAGCCGTAGATACCAAAAAATGAGATCGCTATTGGCCGCGGAAAATGGCTCAAAAGTCCAATTTATAAAAAAAAAAAGTCAGAACTTTTTTTCACCAGTTAGATATAAGTAGAAGTATACATGTTTGGTATCTACAGGCTCATACCAACCCAAGGAATTATACTGACATGTCAGTTTTACCATGTAGTCAACATGGTGAATAAAAATAAAAAACAAACAAACGTGTAATTGCCCTTGTTTTTTTTTATTTCACCGCACTTGGATTTTTCCCCATTTCCCTGTACAATATATGGTAAAATAAATGATGTCATTCAAAAGTACAACTTGTCCTGCAAAAAACAAGCCCTCGTATGTCTATATTGACAGAAAAATAAAAACGTTATGGCTCTTGGAAGAAGGGAAGGTAAACATGAAAAACAGAAAATTGCCCATGGTGAAGGTGTTAAAAGCGAACTGTATAATATTTATTATTTTTATGGCAAGTTATGCAGACCAGTGACAACACTTTATTGCCTGAGTTAAAACATACATATGCATAAAAAAATTAAAGTGGTGTGATGTGAATAGTAGGCATTAAGAGGTTAAGAAAAAGGATTTGCAGAACTCCAGTGGCCACGTTGGTAGTCCATGGTCGATGGACCAAAGGCCTTTTGTACCTCCTTCTATCTGCCGGAATCCCCGGCGTCTCTTCTCATTAGTAGCCCTGTGGTGACATCTTTTGTGTGATGTGTCACAATGATGACGTTGTGCCAAGCCTACCAATCAGAAGAGACATTGTGGGTGTTGGCAGGTAGGAAGAGGTTCGTAGGATTCTGGTCCATCGACCATAGAGTATGGATATGGCCTATGGACCAGTTAATCTTCTTGCTCTAATTTAGACTGTTTTTTTTGTAATCTTACACCGCCCCTTCACTGTTCCAATGCAATCAGGTTCCACTTGTCACCATTATTGTAGGCAGCCATTGATCCTTAGTTTGTAAATCTGAAATCCTTGTAATTAAGAAAAGAAAGCAACAACAAATGACCTTTATAATGATAATGATTGTAATGATCAGGATCATTGTTCCTCATGTGTGTGTGTTTCCTTGCAGCTTTGATGTGGACAATGGCACCTCATCGGGACGGAGTCCCCTGGATCCCATGACGAGCCCAGGATCAGGGCTGATTTTACAAGCCAACTTTGTCCACAGCCAACGAAGAGAATCATTTTTGTACAGGTCAGACAGCGACTATGACCTCTCTCCAAAGTCCATGTCTAGAAACTCCTCCATCGCAAGTGACATGTAAGTACTGACCAGATCGCTTTCCTTTCTGATGCTTGAATTAATGTGGCTGCTGGGAACAATGCCAGACATCTACTAATAAATATTATTACTCTAAAAAAAACATTTCAAATATTGCAGCTTATCTTTGTCATTGCCAAGATCCAACTGTCTAGAATAACTAAAATAAAATCACTTGAATTTTGCACTTTTATTGTAGTGGAAGACACAAGCCTCTGGATATAAATTGTGTGATATCATCAATATAATGTGAATATGTGTGATAACAATTAGCGATGAACGAGTGTATTTGTTACTATTCGCACGGATAGTATGGTATTCACGTTACTCGTTATTCTGCAAGTATTTGTGTAGTCACCTTGCTATATTCATATGTCCCGCCTTGCAGTTTTGGTGCCTCCTTTGCAGCCACTAAACATGCTGGGCTTCTTAACATCTTCATTGTAGCATTACTGTGATTGACTGGACCGCCCAGCGTCATAGGGTCTATTTTGCACACATTACATCTGAAGCCTGCCTTCTGCAAGCATAGGGAGAGATCGCTGACTTGCTAGGGAGAGTGTTTAGGCCCCTTCATAACACAAAAGCGCTTTTGAGGGCTACCTCTAGTGTATACTACTATGTCAGTGTAGAGTAGGGAGGGAGAGATACTCCAGCAGGGACAGTTTAAAGGAGCTGCGCAGTAGCTCCATAATACCACCAAAACAATAGCTCTTTTGAGAGCTGAAGACACAGAACATAGTCAAAGTACAAGGAGGGAGAGATACTCGAGCAGGATCAGTTTAAAGGAGCCACCTACTAGCTCCATAATACCACCCAAAAATAGCTCTTTTCAGAGCTAAAGACACACAACAAAGTCAGTTATTCCCACTGTGTTTGGGGTGACAGCCTGCCTTCTGCTGTCCACATTACTACACTTAAAAAGGCGGGTAGTGCACAATGCAAAGCAGTAATCCAAACATTTCCTACTACCTGCTTACAAAGCACGTACCAGGCCATTTTCCCCGCGTTTTTTGTGGTCACAGCATGCCTTCTGCTGTCCACATTACTACACTTAAAAAGGCGGTTAGTACCCGACGCAAAGCAGTAGTCCAAACATTTCCTACTGCCTGCTACTAAGCACAGACTAGCCCATTTTCCCAGTAGTTTTTGTGGTAACAGCCTGCCTTCTGCTGTCCACATTACTACACTTAAAAAGGCAGCTAGTGCCCAACACATAGCAGTATTCCAAACATTTCCGACTGCCTGCTACCAAGCATGCACCAGCCCATTTTCCCCACTATTTTGGCTGTGACAGCTAGGTTGGCTTGTGCCATCCACATCTGAAAATATGTGAACAAAGATGCCAAAAAAGCCTGTTGTTGAGGGACAGAGACGTGGATGTAGACATGGTGGTGTCAGTGGTGTGCGAGAAGACACTGAGTCTGTGTCAGGAGAAGCTTGATGCATTCACTAGGTTCCTAGGTTCACTAGGTTCCTGGTCTGCAATGTAAACGTGTGTGGAAGCCAGAAGAGCGAGAGCAGATTCTGTCTTGGATAGCAGACAAGACCTCTACACATTTCTCAAGCAGCATCAAATCTTCCACACAATCTACTGTCGAGACACAGAAGGCTGGCCCATAAAATCCTGAAGCTGGTTCTTCTTCCTCCCATCATTATCAGTCACAGGAGACATATGACCCCAAGCTTGGCCACTCCGAGGATCTGTTTGGTACGTATCCTTTGGTTGGCTCTGGCCTATCACCATGCAGCAATAAAGAGGGACGTAAGGAGGTGGCGTGCGTTGATGCTCAAGTATTTCAGGACCTACGGCCAGAATAAAGCCACTGGGAGGAACGTTATTTACTCTCTCCAGAGGTGGAGGCTGATGATGATGAGACACAGTGGCCACCAGGTCATCCTACAATGTCAACTGGGAAGGAGGATGAGATGGAAGACAAGGTGATTGATGATGAGTCCACAGATCCGACCTGGACCCTTACTACAACTGTGGAGGAAGAAGAGCGCAATAGGGTTTTACAATGCTGCAAAAGTGCTTGAATTTGCCAAGTCACCGACTCATTTTCGACTTGCCCACGCTGACAAACTTTACCTATCATTTGTTGGCGAGGATTAGTGAGCAGCACAGGGCAGTAGCTGAATACCAGCTTCAACATGCCCATCAGATTGAGAGTCAGCCACGACACATAATTGTTGAGTGGGTGTGGATCGCTGACATTTGTGAGGTTCTTGAGAACTTTGACTACTTCACCAACCTTGAGAGCTGTGATCAGTCTATTATCAGCTTAACCATCCTGCTGCTCTGTCTATGACACATTCACTGCATAATCTCAAAGAGGAAGCTTTGAGTGGCCAGCATATTAGTATGGAGACAGATTTCCCAATGGGTGATACTACCCTGCCCACCCAATATTCTGAGGCAACATTTGGTGATGAGGAGGAAGATGAGGAGGATGAAAGAGAGAGGACTTGTTTATATGTGCTACCGAGGGGACTCATAATGCTTCTTAAGGGACACCCAACCCAAGCTTCATGTCTATCAAGCCTGGATTGGGTGGAGAGGAGGAGGTGGAGGAGGAGAGTCAGCGTGAGGAGAGGATGGGTACTGGTCTTACTGTTGAAGACACCGAAGATTTGCCTTTTGCCAGCTCAGCTTGGCCCACATGGCGCAGTTTATGTGTAACTGTCTGTGGCAAGACCCTCACGTGATGCACATTTTATCCAACAACTTACACTGGTTGGCCACCCTTCTCCATCCACTGTACAAGAATAAATTTCATTCTCTCCTTTTGAAGTCACCAAAGAATTTCACAATGGAATCCCTCAAGAGGGTCATTGTAGACCAGTTGCTGAAAACATCACACATGACCCTCAGACAATGCTGGTGGCAGACGTACTGACTCTTTTCAACACCAAGGAATAATGGAGAGAGACACGAGGACCAGGTCCAACAGAAGTGGGGGGGGGGATGGGAATGTGCACAAATTGGGCAATTTTCAATAAACCAGCACAACAGCAAGAGCTATCTGTGCCTGTAACAATGCCAAGGAGGGAGAAGTAGCATAACATGGTCAAGGGGTACTTAAGTTCCTTTTAATTATTGGGTGTCCAAGCTGAACACTTGGTCCGACCTCTCCTTATACACCTTGGAGGTGCT
>JARQOC010000003.1:796304500-796460346 GCA_033576535.1 Allobates femoralis | reverse complement strand
AAAAGTGTCACAATTCATTCTTAAAAATATGACGTTTCCTCCTACATACTTACCGTATTTTTCCTTTTATAAGATGCACTTTTTTTCCTCCAAGTTTTGGAGGAAAGTGGGGGTGCGTCTTATAAAAGGAATATAACATTCAAGCATCCTCAGTTGCTTGGGAGGGGGGGACAGCAGTGAATTGGGGACAGAAGTGACAGGGAATGGTCCCTGCTGAAGAATCCGGGGGCAGGAGCACCACGTGTCTCCGGCTCATTATCTACTTAAATATTCACTTCACTGCTCCCAGTCTCCACCCACCTCTCTGCACTGAAGACACAGCGAGGAGAGGTGAGAGCACGGGGAGCAGGAGAAGCTGCTTAGCCTGCACACATGGTCGCTCCTGCAGCTGCTGGGGACATTGTGTGCTGCAGATAGTGAGGAGCTGGGTGCAGCTGTGGCAAGTGAATCAGCACTGAGCTTTGTGCTGATTCACTGCCATGAAGACAGGGGCAGAGCAGGGCAGATCGGCACTTTATCACAGCAGGTACCTTGTTTGTCAGTGTCCTGCCTCACTCCCTCTGCTCAGTGTAATGTGTCCTGCTGAGCCCTGACACCAAGCAGAAATGCAGGAAGCTCGGTCTGCAGTTCAGGAGCTTCAGTGTATGGAGAGCAGGGCTGGAGCCTGCATATAACGGCAGTGTACAGCTCCCCTGGCCCTGCATACAGGTCAAGCTCTGTGGTGACTTGTAATTAGGAGACAGGGCTGGAGCATCATATTTCAGCACAGTGTACTGCCCCCCTCCCTGGCCCTCCCTCATACAGTACATCACATCAGATCTTTATATACAGAGTGGCCACTTCCTTCATTTCAGCAGGGTGATGGCAAAGCAGGACACATTAAAGTGAGTCCACATGTATATGTAACATAACCACTAATAAAGTAAAGTTAACACTACCAATACTGTGCTTAACTAGAACTCCAAGCATGCTATATGATCTACAGTACATGCTGGGAGTGATAGTTCTTAAAGGGATTGTTACTACATGAACAAATCCCATCTCATTCATCTTGTTGGCCCTTGCAAAAGTAATAAAGACCATACTAAGGGTGTGCGCTCACAGTCGGGAGTAGCTGTGTGTTGGACGCGGCTCCTCCGGACATAAGTGAAGCCACATGTGGAGGCAGGGAGACCCCTGCTGCCCTGTACTCACCATGTGCGGCGGGTGCAGGGCGGCTTCTCCCTGCAGTCCCCCGATGGGAGCCGCTTCCAACTCCACAGCATGAAATGAACATGCTGAGAAGGAGCGGAATGGTGGCAACCCGCACCGCAGCTGTCAGAATGCTGCGGTCGGATGAAGCATAGTGAGTATGGGATTTCTACAAATCCCATCCACTATGCTTGTACTGTACTACGCAGCATTTTGGACACAGCAGCAAGACGCTGCGTCCAAAAGGCTGCGTATACTCATCGTGTGCACGTACCCATACCCCTGATTCTGCAGCAGTTCCAACGTTATCAGAAGTTGCATAGTCATGTCCCATGTGATATTGATATGAGACTCAGTCCTCTGACCAGTCAGTGCTGGCGTCTGTCTCCCCGCCAACAGACACTGGAGCAGAAATCATTGGTGTTGCTCACATGCTGCACCTGCATCCGAAGGAAACAGACACCAACACTGACTGGTCGCAGGGCCTGAGTGTCATATCAAAGTCATTTTTTGCTACAAATATTTTTTTCCCTATTTTCCACCTCTAAAATTTGGGTGTGTCTTATAATCCGGTGCGTCTTATAAAGCGAAAAATACGGTAACCATTTTTTCTAATAAATTTGCCTTATTTATGGATGGATACATTTCTATTTTGTGGCTTGGCTGATGAGTACATGTAGTAATGGTGGGTTTACACACACCAATTTATCTGTTCAATATCTGAACCAATCTCTGGTTGCAGTGAAATCATGGATACATTACTCCATTTTGTGGCTGTGTACAACATGGAGCAATGTATCCATGATTTCACTGCAACCAGAGATTGGTTCAGATATTGAACAGATAAATTGGTGTGTGTAAACCCACCATCAGACAATCTCTGTTTTAATGAGTACAACCATTAAATGGATAGAACTGATCATAGACTAAAGCCCCCGTCACACATAGCGAGATTGCTAGTGAGATCGCTGTTACGTCACAGGATTTGTGATGCAACAGTGACCTCACCAGCGATATTGCTATGTTTGACACGTAGCAGCGACCGGGCCCCTGCTGTGACATCGCTGATCATGTCGGAATGTCATGGATCATTTTTTATCGTCGGGTTCCCGCTGGGCAGCATGCATCGGTGTGTTTGACGCTTTAACAATGACCTCGTTGGTGACTCAGAACTCAGCCACATAGGTCTGAGTCGTCGGACTAGCTGCAGTATGACAGGGTCGCAACGACTGCCGAGGTCGTTATACGGACCGCCATATCGTTGCTACATCTCTGAGTAGATCTGACTGTTTGACATCTCACCAGTTACCACGTAGCGACGTAGCTGGAACGTGGCCAAATGTGACGGGACCCTAACTATTACTTAACACCAAAGTACACAACACGGTTAAGTCCATGACATCTCAATCAACCTAAAAAATGGCTTTTCTTTTCTCGAATGTGTCCAAATGGGTGAGACCCTTATGTACTAGAAGTACATCATGATCAGCACTCCTTCTATAAATCACTTTTTCTCTCTGTAGATCTGTGTTTTGTGCTATTAAATAATGACTTATTGTGCATCAGTCGTGTCAACCGAGTGTAAAAGCGTAGAGCTGTATATTTAATGGTGGCATATAAGGCACTTGTATGAGTAGATGTTTAGCAACCAGCGGATGAGTCACCCGTTGTGATATATCGGCGCTAATGAGAGAACCACCTGCAAGTAGCAATCACTCTCATGGATAGTCTGGATCCTTTGAAAAGCTTTTCTCTCGGGCTCATATTTCTCCCTGCAACACATATTAGATTAAAAAGAAAGAAAAACTATTTTATTATAACAAAGTTGTACGAGGACAAGTCTCTACCTGTGTGGAGAAGCAAACAGCTGCTCATTAAATTCCCTGTTTCCTAGTCAATAAGCTATATGCCACCAGCTGTTTCCATTTAGACATTAAAAGTAAAAGTAATGAATTTTGTTACCAAACAGTAACAATAAGTAAATGTTACAGTCAGTAAGACTCAATGAAAAGGCTGGAAAATAACAAAATGTTTTGTAAGTTAGGCTGAGTTCACATGTCCAGCAATCATCCGTCAGAATGGATCCAGTAGATATCTTTGTGCGAAAAAATTTGTGCAAACACAACTTTTTTGCCCATGTTAAAGTAATTGATTTCTGCAGGATCCGTTTTTTTAACAAGAGGGTCTGTTGAGAACGGATCCATTAACTGATTGCTATTTATCGTCCATTTGAACTGATCCTGTAAGGCTGGCTTCACACTGCGTGTGTGATCCGATCCGTGACTGTCCGCTTGAGGCAGACAGATCAGCACACAGAACTGGAGGGCTAATTTGCCCTCCGGTCCGGGGTGTGCCGCCGCTGATATGTCAGGACTGTGAGCCGCGGTCCTGACCTATCAGCCGCAGTAGCTGCGTGCGGCTGCACACCGGACCGGAGGGCAAATTAGCCCTCTAGTTCTATGTGCTGATCCGGTCCGTGGCTGTCTGCCTCAAGCGGACAGCCATGAATCGGATCACACACGCAGTGTGAAGCCAGCCTAAGTAAAAGATGTATCCTTTATAAATGAAAGGAAAATGGATAAATAGGAATCAGTTAATGGATCCGTTCTCCATAGACTCCAATATAAAAAAATGGATCCTGCAAAAGTCAATTATTTCAAAGCAGACTTCAAAGATGTATTTGTACAACTTTTTTGCCAAAGGATTGCTGCTGGAAAACCCCTTTAAAAGGACTGAGCTGCAACACCACATATGGGTAGGAGCATTTACTTTGGAAATATAAGCAATATCAACTGCTATTAATAGTAATTTCTTAAGCATTTTTGTTATTTTATGGTCCGTTTAGTAATGTTCAAGGATATATCCAGGATTCTAAAAAAAAAAAAGTTGCTACCTGTCACGATTTCCACATTGCCTGTGTTGTTCTAGGTTTGTGGAGACTGTCAGCATGGGCTGCCTCTATGCCTCAATCACCTGAATTCAGCTCAATTAATTAGGACTCTATTTATTCAAGCTTGCAGCTTTGCTCAGAGTCAATTATACAGTTGCTTCTGGCTGTATGGACTTGATCTTCCTGTGCTCTAACACAGACAACCCTGCCTGAGTTGGTTATTTTGCCTGGACTTGACCTGGGCTTCTGACCTGACTCCTCTTTCTGTTTGTACCTTTGTATTCTGTTTTTGTCTCTCTGGTTTCCTGACTTCAGCTTGAATTGGATTTCGCTTCTGACCACCCCTTGTTGTACTGCGCCATTTCCTGGACCTGACCTCGGATTGTTTTGACCTCTCTTTACTACCAATAAGTAGTATTTTTTATATATTTACTTTCCATTTATTTCTGTTTTTCTTCTCTTCTCTGAGACTAGTTATCACTTGTGACCAGCGTCACACTAGTTACCTGCTTTTTATTCTTGGCGCCGTTCACCACCGGCACAGAGCAGTTTAAGATCGCTCTTGACAGCATCTCAATGGCTTCATCAACAGAACAAAGGCTTCTTTTCCATAAAATAGGAAGGAAGTCCGGCTGTCAACTTTATCCATAAAATTTTATATCTTTATTTAGGTTCTTCTTAAAAACATTAAAAACGTTCTGGACCACACAGGGTCCAGGCCTTACGCGTTTTGGAAGTCCTTATGGCCGCTTTACACATCCCGATATCGTCGCCCAACAATGTAGGCATAATTCAAAAGGTGATGTGGTAGGACATGGATATTCTACTCGGTAATATTACAACACAAGAAATTTACTAACTGATGTCACAGTATGTGGATAATATACAAACTGATGACACGACACAAGGATAATGCATACAGTGATGTCAGAACACAAGGATAATGCACACAGTGAGGTCACAACACAAAAATAATGTACAAAGCGATGTCACAAAACAAGGATAAGGCACACTGTTATGCCACAAATACAAGGATAATGCACCAGTGATGTCACAACATACGGATAATGCACACAGTGATGTCACAACACAACAATAATGCACTCAGTGATGTCACAATACAAGGATAATGCTCACTGTGATGTCACAAATACAAGGATAGTGCACACAGTGATTTCGCAATACAAGGATAGTGCACACAGTGATTTCACAATACAAGGATAGTGCACCCAGTGAATTCACAACATAAGGATAATGCACACAGTGATGTCACAACACAAGGATAATGTAACCAATGATGTTACAACACAAGAATAATGCACACAATAATGTCACAACATAGGAACAATGCACACAAAGATGTAACAACACAAGGTTAATGTAAGCAGTGATGTCACAGCACAAGAATAATGGACACAGTGATGTCACAATACCAGGATAATGCACATTGTGATGTCACACTAGTGAATAACATACAAAGGAAGGTGCAAGGAGAAATACTACACAAATAACTATTGAGATACCTTTGTAATACTGGAAGTGGGACCTCGATCATCGTGCTATTATTAGTAGTCATTAATACCCTAACAGCTGTTACGCCCGCTATCCAGGTAGTTATGCCAATGAGTTTATTATCATGGTGTGCTTGTCATTGGTACTATAAAGTACTGTACTTGTTTTAAGCAAGAAATATTTTCTTAATGTAAAGTATATTATGTAACTATAGAATAATGCAGGGTGGAAAATACATTCTACACTTAGTGAATAGAACGTTAAGGTCCTTTCAGTTACTGTACTTCAATGTCAGGGTCAACTTGCAAATGCATTACTGATGCCATAATGGCTATACATTCAGAATATTATGAGTTATAAACACATGTAAACTATCCGAATGGTTTAATACAGAGAAAGTAAAGACGAAATTCTAAAGCAGTACAGCTCTCATTGTAGAAGCCCTTCTTTTGTTTTTACAAGGACACGTAAACCTAAAGTGGATAGGTTAAAACACATTATCTTATGGGGGATCCTTGTTTGTTTGTTTTTTTAATTATTTTCCCCACTCATCAACTGGGTAGTGGTAAAATTACAAATAAAAATATAAACTGACTTTATTGAATGAGCATCAGAAATCCATAAAAAGCTGTAAACAGTCTTGGAAGACAAAACTAGACCAAACAGTTAGTTTTGGTATTCATACATAGGAAATAATATTAAAATCAAATGGAACATCATATGAAATTCTTGCAGAAGTAACAAAATTCCATACAGAACCTTTCTGAAACTCCAGATGATAACACAAGGTATAAAAAATCCAGTACCGTAATCCAGTACCACGCATGGTCCCCAGTTTTATTATGGTTGTGTGTATGGGTTCTTTTGTGTACCGTACTGTAAATGCTGAGATGGTTGATGAAGGAAGGACTGGAAAGATCAGAGAATCTAACAGTTGAGGAGCCTGATTAAAGGTACCATTACACGGAATGACGTTGAAATGATGTTGGCAGCGACTTCGCGGGAGCACGGTCATTTCCAACATCATTTTGACTTCGTTGATGAGATGTCACAAGTCTAGATATCGTGGACGACTCACCAACGATGTAGTGAGCAGTTATCATTCACACAACCCAGCGAATGATACCTGCTCATTGCTGTGAATGGGCGAAGTCATAAATGACATCGTTATCAGGGTGTCACACACAACGATATAGCAGGTTAGCGGATCGTTGATCGTGTGATTTGAGAACATGTTCTCAAATCTGCGATCAACGATCCAACGATATATCGTAATCAAATCTCGGTGTTACACGCAACGATGTCCTAATGATGTCATTTGAACGACTCCAAACCCGTGACGTTTCAGGGATATCGTTAAGGATATCGTGCCATGTAACGGGGCCTTTAGAAGTGTGCCATATGGTGAATTGTACTTTGGAAACTGTGCTTAAGCTTTGTGCCTGCTGCCTCACGTATTAAGTTGTATTGAAAGAACTCTGAAGTTGTTAAGTATAAGGCTTGCTTAAGAACTCTTGGTCTCTTACTGACTTCTCTGTGGACCAGTCATGGCTCATAAGAAGCAATGGTAAAGCTCCTGTTAGACGCTATGACCTGCACGACATAAGATCATGCACCCAACCTAGACGACAACCCTACTATTTCTGTAAGATGGGCCAGGGCACCAAATGGAGAGAATCCCTCGTCTGCGGCTATCACCTATGGTCCTTTTACATTGCTGTAATTGCAATGATCCAAAGAGTAAAGCGTCTTACTTACACCACACGAGGAATGACGTAAAATATAAATAAAACCAGTTCTTGAATTACTGCAGAATTTTTTATTTTGCCTCCCAAAGATTGCAGTATGGCAAAGCTCATATTTATCCTGCGCTCTATGCTGAGCACTTACACCAGGGGTTACATGTAAATCTCTGAAATACGTGATTCTGACAGAACTTCCAATGGAACATTCACTATAAGGAGGCAGAGGGAGTCATTTTAGATCCGGCAGTCGGCAGTGTCCGTCTTTTAAAGAAGACATAGTTTTGTGCATTTCTGAAAAGATGGACACCGCTGAAACCAAAGAAAAACTCTGCTGCCATAGGAGATGTGGAGTGTCCGATATGCCCTTTAGCAAGGCTCTGCAATGTAATCCTTCAAAGCTGGTAGCGACCATAAATATACAGATGCTCATGCAGTTATTTAGACATTAATTGCTCCATCTCAGTACCTCCCATGACTGCCAGTCTACTACAGTATTGTTTAAGGTAAGCGATGGAAGACGTAAAACCACTAAGGAATCCCTCAATCATATAACAGTTGATGGATTCAGTGTGCATAACCCCAACCTGAACAACCTGAAATACCTCTGGCTCAATGGTGCAGAATCTATAGCTATTATGGGAATGGGCTTAGGAAAGAGTCAAACCCTGGGTCTGGACAAACTGAGTGTCCACCAGTTGTGACCCCACATCACTATCCAAGAAAAAAATAAAAAATGCCTTGTTTCCACCTAAAAGAACCTTTGTGGGTAAAAAAGTTGCAACCTTCTAACGGAGGTGACATGTACACCCAGGTTGCCATCCTCCATACAACATTGACTCAATAGTTATTCTGGCAGCTGATTACAGTTACATATTGAGGGGAATGTACCTACAAATGACCTTTACAAGCACAAAACAAGACTCCAGTGTTGCGCTGAACAGCTCGTGGACTAGTGTGATAAGTTGCCACTTTGAACTGCGTAGGTTCAACCATAGTCTCAGTGTCTCCTTCGGTATTTCTCAAAGATGACAATCTACCCAAATTGACAAGGAAACGGCAGCCTCCAAGTATACAGGAGTCTCATACAGGCCAAAGGTGTCTTTAACCCTCTCAGAAAGATCTTAACAAAAATGGCTCAGAAGAGCAGGGTTATTCCACCTAGTGTATGTGGACCATCTGTGGAACTCAGAGCAGAACTCCTCAGTTAACCGATCTCCCTGCCGAAGATGGCATAGTTTGGACTCACTGTCAAGATCATCATAAATGAGCCCTAGAGCATTAAAAAATTCTTTGACCATCCAGAACAACTGAAGACTTGGCAGGATTGAAAAAGCCCAGGCTTAGGGGACCCCCTGAAGAAGGGAGGTGACTATTCCCACCCGTGGCTCCTCAGTATTCGAGGATTGTGGTGGAAGACTAAAGAACAGTTTACGCAGACCCCTGAAAACAATAAACTTGTCCTGACCTCCAGAGAACCTATCCAGCATAACTAATTTAGGTTCAGGCGGATTTTGCCCAGGAGTGGCGGCCTCTACCCCAGGGACCTGTGGCTGGTCCTGCAGTATTATAGAGTGCAGATCTGCTACTTCCAGAGACAGATTTTGCAGCTGCTTGATGAGAGCAGTAACAGAGTCTATAACTGACCCAAATAAGGGTCCAAAAAAGACCCAAATCCGTAAAGGAGCCCAACCACGTATGGCGATACAGAAGAGTTTGGGAATACTGCCACTAGGGATAGACGAGAAGGGTAACCCCTGCCACTTACTCTAGGCAACCCTAGTCAATAGTTTTTTTACCTTATGTGGCAATCAGGATCCTACTCCTGCCTTACCTCAAGCTCGTCCCTGACTAGTGCACAGGGCAGCAGGAACATTAGTCCTGCAGTACAATATCAACTCTAAGAAAGAAAGAAGAGGCCACTGTCTGTCATGGTAGCTCCATGCACATAGTGCATGATCATTACCAGTCTAGGAGCCCCACTCTTTAAAAATGTTTTCTGAGGCCCTCCTCTACCTGTTTTCCAGGGTGTATTGCATTCCTTCTAATTTTTGGCAGCCCTTGCACTTACCAGTCTAGGAGAGCCACTTTGTAAGAACTGGAAATAAATATTTTCTGAAGCATGCACGCATGTCTTCCAGGGTGTATTGTAGTCTCTCGTTCTAAGATTTTGCAGCCCTTGCACATAGTACATAAGCTACACCAGTCTTGGTCCTCCTTTATGTCTAAAACAGGGTGTATCAGGATCCCTCTTCCTTTTAATTTTGGACAGATCTTGCATTGTCCGCCAGGCTTTTTCAGATTGGATGTCTATCCTTCATTAGTTAAACAGGATGTGTCTGATCATGTCACACACAATGCATGCCCAGATAAGGTAGAAAATAGTAAAATGACATATACCAGTGACTACAGGTGACTTCCGGAGGGTGTAATTTTATTTCCCTCTCTACTATGTCATCTACTGTAGTAATAGGTAACGGTGAAATATGGTGAGAAATGGCCCTCATCTGCTGTGGTTTTGCCTTATGGCAACATACCCTAATTCTTTTTCAGGAAAGAACACTTTCATTGAAGCTCTAGGAGGTGCTAAAAGTATATAACCACATGACAAATAAAAAAGTTATTATTTTATTATGTATGAATTTTTATCAGCGGATTTATCACACAATTTGTCATTTTATGTTTCGTTGAAATGAATAGGCCAAATTATTCTATTTCCATATATCACACAAAAGATTTTCCCTCACTACATTTTTCCAAACTTATATTACAGTTTTCATTTGCAAAACTAATTCAAGCCTTGCAGCTATCAGTGCATTCAAGAGTTAATCACGTCCTACCTTGTAGAGTCAGCCGCCGTGATTGCAATCAGTGGAGGGATCCTCAGTGCTAGAGAAGTTGGCCGCTGCGGACTCTCACTATCCGGCTTTTTATCCCATTCTGCTTGCTCTGCCAGTCTGAATGCCAAAGGAGGTAGTTGTATGTTTCTACAGGAAAGCCGGCGAACTAAATATGGCTCCATTTCCTCTGGAATACCATCATCATCTTCCACCTTGGAATGAAGAGCTTCATCTGACACCTAGTAAATATGAAAAGCATGGTAAATGAAAAGTAAAGAATGGGAGTTTTCCATTTACAATACTGCCCTAATTCATTGTGTATAGCATTAAGGCATCTCTATGCCTCTGCACTACTATAAATATAGTGAATTGTCCTGGTAAAAGTTTTGTATTTGAACTTGAAGGTGCCACATGGTTTCTATTGGCAGCAACTGATATTGTATCACATATTATTATTTATTATTATTATTATTTATTTATATAGCGCCATTAGGTTCCATGTGGCAGTAGTGTGGCACAGTGGCTTTGCAGCACTGGGATACTGGGTTCAAATCCCACCAAGGACAACATGTGCAAGGAGCTTGTATGTTCTCCCTATGTTTGTGTGGGTTTCCTCCAGGTTCTCTGGTTTCTTCCCACACTCCAAAGACATACTGATGGGATGTTACGACTGAGAGCCCCAATGGCTACAGGGATGATAATGTCTGAAAACTGCTGCGAAGTCAATAATACCATATAAGTAAATAAAAATACAAAAATAAATATCGAGGCATGGGGTGTATGTTAGCACTGTGCACAGTCCAGTAGGACATGAAGGAACAATTGTTTGGCATGCCTTGCAGACTCCAACAAATTAGTCAATCTTATAATGACACTTTGATTGCAGATGTGGCTGTTCCCATCCCATTCTTTATAATTATCATGTATTATTATATCAATAGATCCCATGACTCTGACAAATGTGCCATTATGATTATTATTATTAATAATAATAATAATAATGACCAGGATGTTGATATTATTGGCATATAGGTAAAGTGGTTGGTCACTACTTTGTATTTTGTTAATTGGTGAAAATAAACTATTAACACTTCCATTTTGCAAGCATTATTACCTTGCAGCATTTCTCAAGATAGGCCATTAATATCTGATTAGTGGGGGTGCAACAACCAGCTCTCCCACCGATCAGCAGTTTCTGGTGCTGGTGACAGCTGTAGGTTCTCAGATTGGGCTGGAACACAGCAGCTCCATCATTTCTATAGTAGCCATGGCCATGGACTATGGATGCACCCCCTATTCAAATGGAGACCCAAAAGCAGTCAAACTCTTGCGGTCCTTCCAGGCAAAAGAATCATAGCATCATAGAGTAGGTAGAGTTGGAAGGGACCTCCAGGGTCCAACCTCCTGCACAATGCAGGATTCACTAAATCATCTCAAACAATAATTTTCTAATATGTTTTTGAATTTACTATCAATAATTATAATGCACCAATTACTTATTTTATTAAGAAGAACAAAAATTAAACTGATCAAACTTCATTATAACCCAAAAAAGGTTATTAACTGACATTGTCCTCAGGTGTCAGCCTCTATATACTCGTCTGTGTACCTGAAGCTTCTACTCTAGAATGTTCTATTATGATCTAGTGTCAGCGAGAACTTGCAGCCACATACATCTCATCATCTATCCACTCCTTGTTCTGGCCAATCACACAGTAGCCACACCCAATTGCATAGATGCCCCTCCTCCTCTACTACTTGTGAATTCTAAAATATACAGAACCATCATTTCATTGCCATTTGCTGTAATGTTCACATCGTAGCTCTGTTGCTCCGGCTAGCTTCCCAAGTCCGTTGGGTCAGCACGGTGAATGTAAATTTCTTTCAACATTTTTGATCCATTGCGTGGGCCCGCCAAAATACGCACGGCCCAATGGTTGGTACCTACTATGCCTAATTGGTAATCCAGCACTGGGAGCATGCCCACGGAAAACAAATGGCAAAGGGGCCCAAATGTTTTGCTTTCTGAATCAGCAGTGTTCTCACAGGTCAGATCTCTATTATCATAATGTTAGGGCATATTGCCGTATCTCCATAAGCTAATGGAAATATCACACTATCATCTATGCCCCAGTTTTGCTGCTGAAAATTCATAAAAAATGCAGCACAAAAAAAGGACCAAAAACACACATTGTGAACTTAGCCTAACAGCACTTTTTGCTATGTAAATTATATTACAGTATTAGCAATGCTACAACCATGATTTGTAATAATAATAATGTTTTGTTGTTTTATTAGCATCTAAGGGGGATTAAATTTATCTCCTACTATAGAGATTTTAATTACTGACACCATATGCCTCTGATTTCAGATTTCCGAGGAGCCTAAATTACATTCGTAATTTCCTCACCCCAAACTGGGTCAGTAAGAAGCAGCTGAGGAGCAACCTTGTTAAATTTACTTGATGCCTTCAATTCTCTTTACTATGGTTAATTTCAGGTTTATTCCTTTGTATTAACTAGTATTACTGGTATGTGAATGTGCAATATGATCAGTGAGCAGGGGCGTAACTACAATAGGTGCAGGGGTTGCGATCGCACCCGGGCCCTGCAGCCTAGGGGGCCCCAGAAGTCCATTTGGCCCATAGAAAAAGACTAATACTACTAAAGATTTGCAATAATTGGGGCCCCGTTGGAGCTTTCGCATCGGGGCCCCTGGGCCTGAAGTTACCCCACTGTCAGTGAGAAATGATATACAGAGCATGATTCATTCTGCAACGTGTCGTGAATATCCAACATGAAAATGTGGCACCCCAGAGTCCGGATACCACTATGTCATTATCTCCCCCAGGGGTAGTGTCATTCCTGAGAGCAACAGAAGGTATCCACACCAGGCAAACCTAAAGCACACAACACCTTTCTGTCTCCAGGCCTGAAGGGAGTGCTCTTAACCCGGGTTCAGGGTGAGCTCCCCTATAAATTCTGGTCTGGGGTGGAGTTAGTCAGTTCAGTATGGAGCAGTACTGAGGAAGACATCCTGTGGACTGGAGCAGTGCTAAGCTCTTCCCAGGAAAGCTAGACTTAGCTTGAGTGACCCGTAGGCAAGGTTCTGAGGAAGGAGAGGAGAGCCTGGGGAGAGAGTGGCGTCAAGCTCACCCCAAAGGAGTAAGCGCCAAGAAACGGACACCGGAGTCCAAGGCTGTGCAGGGCCTAGCGTCCGAGCAGCCAATATCTGAGGGTGGGAAATTCCAAGTCTTCCATCCATACAAAAGTGCTCGGAGGCAAAGCAGCATGAAGAGCCCAGGAGCAGCCACCAGAAAAGTGGGGCTGGAGAAGGACTGCCTGTCATACGGCACAACGCAGGAGAGGCCGCAGCTAAGCTTAAGCAGCCGCAGGGACTTACTAAGAAAGCGCAGCAGGGAAGCCTCAAACTTGCCAGGTGAAGAGAACCCTGAGTTGCTCCCAGGTTACCGGATTCCATCGATAACATCTGTCCTTGTGCCAGTATCACCAGTAAAGGACTTGAGGAACCAACAAACCGTGAGTCTGTCAGTTACTTTGTGCCCTCCATCCTGCCCCCTACACCCTTCCACATCCACTGCCCTGGGGAACTGCTCCACCTGTTAGGAGCAACTACATCACAGCTGCCCATCCATCATCCCCAGAGGTTTTGCAACAGCGGTGGCCCTTCATAGCCACAAACCACCGGTGGCATCACAAATAACTTTCCCTCTATTAGCAAAGAACCCCTTGTATACTGAACCCAGGGCCACGGAAGCCAGGTCTCAACTCCTGTGACTCCCCAGAAACACCGCAGCCCGATTCCGAGTACACTATGTTCCTGGGGTGCATCAAAAGCACATTCAAAGACGAATTCCAAAAACCTCATTCCGATACCCTTCCTGTTTTAATAGTGAATTTCTATGTGCTGTAGTTACAGTATGTGAATATATTATTTATGATTTGTTATGTATTTTTAATCATAATTGTTTTAGTCTGATAGTCTCCGTAAGGTTTTTATTGACAGATGAAGGGCAAAAAAGTTATGGAGCCACATAGTAGAATTCTTTATCCGTTTTGTACTTTTTTCCCTGATCCGGGTTGTCACGTTTTTTCCTCTGAGACCAAAAACGCAGCTTGGTGCATTTTTGATCTCCGTGTCAAAAACTGGGACCACCTGGATCCAGGACAATGCAGGTGGAATTAAAATAGGGCTCTATGTAACCCACATCTGGCGGACTCTGGATCCCGCTGGATCCGGATCCCAGATCTGGGTTTTTGGTCTGTGCATTTGCGCAATGCAGTTCTAAATGTCACGTTCCCTAGGGAGCATGCCATTTAGAACTGGATCCAGGAAAAATAGGTACACATCAGGAAGAAACTGTCTGCTCCAGCCCCTAAATCAGTGATAATATCTGTGTGGGTGCACACAGTTGCATTATTGCAGGGGGCTCAGAGGGAATCTGGGAGGTTGCAGGCTTTCAAAATTCAAAGAGATGCTAGTGTGAAATTAGCCTTATATTGTACTAGCTGTAGAGCCCAGTGTTGCCTGGGTGTAATGCCCATATGAAATGGAAGGCCTTACACCATGGGTGGGCTATCATCTTAAGTGTCTGCCGCTAAATTGGATGTCTTGTCAAGGTGTATGCACGCACCAGTTAAGAATCACACTGACACTCAGTCAAGGTAGAACTCATGACAAGCCTTTATTAGAGGAAGCGATAAAAGCTTATATACTAGTCACTCAAGGACTCTCCTTATGGGTGTTACTGAGGGCCATTGCATCATGAGAGATGAAGCATCTGTTTGTCCTTTCAAATAGGTTAATCATCATATTTGTGCCATAGCGTTAATCAGGTGTCATTGAACATAATCTTGGCTCAAGCATTATTAGGTCTAAATAGAGGTAAGCAGAAACATCACGTTATGAGAATATATTTTTAGTTTCCTATCTTTATTCAAATAAGAGCAGGTATGTGATCACTTCTGTGTTCTGTAGGTATTTTGGATGTCTTCAATGTTTTCAACTGTAATCATTAACTTTCCATTTCTACAGCCTTGTCACATATATGGTCCTAATGCTCATATATGGCAATATTGCCCATATATGGTAATGTATGTATGTGTGTATGTATCATAGCCCTGCCCCTCCCAGTAGCCCTTCCCCTTTGTAGTTATGCACCTACACATAGTCCCACCCCTTCTGGTAGCCACACTCATTTCATAGCACAAGCCTCATCACTTTTCATAGCACCACCCCCATGTATAGTATCTGCACTTTCATACATCCACCTCTGTACATAATCCCAGGGGTGGGGCTATGTAAAGGAGGCAGGGATATGTGGAGATGCAGGATGTGAAGTGGGGTGGGGCTATGTAAACGAGGCAGGGATATGTGGAGATGCAGGATGTGAAGTGGGGTGGGGCTATGTAAACGAGGCAGGGATATGTGGAGATGCAGGATGTGAAGTGGGGTGTGGCTGTGAAGTGTGCATGGCTACATGAAGCGTGCGTGGCTGCACAAACTGTGCATGGCTATGTGAAGTGGGCGTGGCTATATGGAGTGAACATGACTATGTAAAGTGGGTGTGGCTTGCAAGTGGGTGTGGCTATGTGGAGTGGGCATGGTTATCTGGAGTGGGCGGGGCTTGCCACACACACATGCATACACTTAGCTGTCTGCATTGGTGGGTGTGGCAACCATTCTTCCCATCCACCAGAATCATGCAAGAGTGACCTACCACCACTCCTCAACCACGCCCCTATCATGTAATGCAGGTCATGTCAGGCCTGGAACGAGCACATACAGTCTAGCGTCTAACATCAGACCATAGCTAACGTGCCTGCCATATTAATACACCTGATAATGTGCAGTAATTTAATCAGTACCAGCATTCATTATTTTTCCATACATATACCTACTTTGTTGTTAGCATTTTAGACAATTCAACTGCAGTGGCTGAGTTTTACATGCACCTATTTTTTTTTTTAATTTAGTAATTTAAAGAATTGATAATATAGTTGAACTAATATATAATCCCACATGTTCTAGAATCTCCCGATGCAATAGAATCAAGCCCCGGTCTAGTGTATCATAAACATCATTGATTGCTTAGGATTTTATGACTAGGGTCAAGTCTCATGAAAAATGAAAAAATATTTATAAACTATTAAAAAAATAATATATTATAGCTTCAAAGAATCTTACATTTAAAAAGAATGGCATATAATTTAAAGAAAATAAAATAAGCATTGAAAAAAATTCTTGTACTGACTGCTGATACAGTTAATTGATTGGTGAACCCATCGATGTTCATGTTTGGCGGACCTGACCAGACTTTTTTTTTTAAAGTTCAAGTTCGGGACTGAATGTGACTCGACCTTGAATCCAAACCCAGAACTTGGACTTTAAAGTTATGAGATGGTAGCTGGGGGCTGTAATAAGAAACAAAATAGTAATTAAATATCAATGAGCTCATTCTTAAGGTACCGTCACACGCGGCAATGTTGCTTGCAATTTCACTGGAAATTTGCTGGTTGCAGTGAAATCATGGACACATTGTTCCATTTGTACACGGCAACAAAATAGAACAATGTGTCCATGATTTCACTGCAACCAGCAAATTGCCAGTGAAATTGCAAGCAATATTGCCGTGTGTGACGGTACCTTTACTGGCGTTTGCTCGCTTGTACTTCCAGGGCTGTTCATTTACTTCCTGATTATTCACTGGTGAGGGGTGAAACAGCCAATCACAGGCAATCAGATGATAGGGAAAAAATGGTGTGTCACAGTCCGCGCTGCCACGATCATCCACTCCAAAGAAAACACGTGAAGATGGAACTTCCACGAAATACTTTATTTCCTCCTGCCTCCTACGCGTTTCGGTGCCCTCCTGGCACCTTCCTCAGGGATACACACACCCACAATTCCAGACATATATATAGCCAACTTCATAACAATTATTAGTGGGAGTATCTATCAATAATGACGTGAAAAACGTCATCAGATGGGAAGGGTTACAATTTTTGGCGCAAAAACATTCAAAAATAAATATCACCTATATTTTCAACAATATAACATCACAAATACAATGTAAAAAATCGGGTTAAGAGAACCATATAAAAAAATCAATGAAATTGTGAGCGGAACCGCTTGTAAAAGCATTGACAAAACAAGGCAAAACTAAATAGAGTAGAACCGATGAGCCTCAATGAATTATAAGATTTAGATCCTTATCAGTGTCTCACGCCACTGAATTCTGTGATGTCATATATTGTTGAAAATATAGGTGATATTTATTTTTGAATGTTTTTGCGCCAAAAATTGTAACCCTTCCCATCTGATGACGTTTTTCACGTCATTATTGATAGATACTCCCACTAATAATGGTTATGAAGTTGGCTATATATATGTCTGGAATTGTGTGGTGTGTGTATCCCTGAGGAAGGTGCCAGGAGGGCACCAAAACGCGTAGGAGGCAGGAGGAAATAAAGTATTTCGTGGAAGTTCCATCTTCACGTGTTTTCTTTGGAGTGGATGATCGTGGCAGCGCGGACTGTGACACACCATTTTTTCCCTATCATCTGATGTATCTCCACACTTGTGTGGACGGTGGAAGTCCTGCAGCAGCTATCTGGTAACAATCTTCATTTAACGCCTTCAAGCCAGTTGTGGGTTACACAACTGCCCCAGGTGAGTGAATCCCTATTTTCACCGCTTACATACTCAGTGCCACATTGATAGGGCACTATTGCGCCTCTTGTTCCCCCTCCTTTTTTATCTTAATCACAGGCAATGTCACAGAGAGTGGGTGTTGCCTGTTGGAATAACCTGGAAACAACCCATACATTCTGGCATCTACTGTGCAAGGAAGTCCGCATTGGGGGTCTGTGCCTAAACACTAGGTGTTCGGTACAGACCTCGAACTTTAGAATTCAGGTTCGCCCATCCCTATTAATTGACACTCTGGATCAGCAAATACAATTGTCCCTTTTAAGGCTTGTTCATTTGTACTTGAAGGACAAGTTTTACACCCATTACCCATACCATATAGCTATAATCCATCATTAGAAGGAATGGCACTCACCTGCTTTTTGTGCTAATCAACCTTTATTCCAGTATTGTACTTACAGATGCAGGGAAGTGGGTGGAAGACAGAGGACAACGGGCCGTCTTCTACCCCCCTCTCTGCATCTGTAAGTACAATACCGGAATAAAGGCTGGTTTGAACGAAAAGCGGGTGAGTGCCATTCCTTCTGATGATGGATTATAGTTTTACTTTCACTTGGGCGTGAGCAACACCTGCGTGGCGGTGGAAGCAGTCTGAGCCTCTGTGGTCCGATTGGAGTTTGGTGCCTGGTGGTCTGGTGTGGTGCCCAGCTGCTCTTACTTATGAACATACCATATAACTGTATGGAACACTTTTCTATTAACTAATTATCTTTGTTTAGGGTGAAGCATTCGCTAAATATTTTTCTAATTTTGTGGCATAACCAGCTGCTTCCCTCTTTCACTGAAGTAGTGCTACATTGCAAATTATGATAACATCACAGCAGAGTGTAAAACAAGTGACCTATTGTTCTGAATCATTTTGTTAAGCAATATAATTTTAATTATTCCGGGAGACTGACTTTTTGGATCAGATTAATTTAATTAATGGTCTCATTGCCTAGTTAAAAACAACACAATGTGCAGCAGACCAGAAATCTCTGTTTTGAGTTTGTTTCTACTCTAATACAACCTGTCATTTAAAGGGAACCTGTCACCTACTTTATGCACCCAGACCTATCACCACCTGTCCCGGCAGCTTCCTAGCACATCTCTAACCATCCCTGTCTGGCCTAAACATGTCCTCTAATGGCTGTGAAAAATGCTTTTATAACTTACATTCTCCTATGGGAATAACCAGGGTGTCATCAATATTGAAGACACTGGGAACATTTCCTATCTGAAAATTTGATAGGTTGCCTCATCGTCATGATTTTTTGCAATTCACTGAATGGGGGGATTGGAATATTCTCTGGTGATATTACCGCATCTACAGATCTATCGTTAGGTATTTGCAAATCCGGCATAGCATCCTCTTTAAAATGACATTTGATAGTAATGTGCCTGGCAAATTTATTTACATCCAACAATGCAGAGAATAGGTCAAAATCCCTAGTTGGTGAAAATCCAAGGCCCTTTGAAAGAACTTACCGTATATACTCGAGTATAAACTGAGTTTTTCAGCCCAAAAATTGGGCTGAAAAGTACCCCCCTCGGCTTATACGCGAGTCAGTGACGGTATACAGCGGTATACAGCAGCCCCAGCATCCCCAGTAATCCAGGGCCCCCCCAGCCTTGCTCCGGTCACCTGTAAAGCAAAATATACTTATCACTATCCCGCTGTCCGCGCCCGCCGCTGCCGACATCCGCGATCCTCCATGTTCATGCGTCTTCTTCCTGTTTCCTGTGTTCGTCGCCGACAATGACGTCATTGCCGGCAACGAACACAGGAAACAGGAAGAAGACGCATGAAGATGGAGGATCGCGGACGGCAGCGGTGAGCGGGCGCGGACAGCGGGACAGTGATAAGTATATTTTGCTTTATAGGTGACCGGAGCAAGGCTGGGGGGGCCCTGGATTACTGGGGATGCTGTATACTACCACTGGGGCTGCTATATACTACCACTGGGGCTGTATATACCTCTGGGGCCCTGTATACTACCACTGGGGCTGTATATACCACTGGGGCTGTATATACTACCACTGGGGCTGTATATACCTCTGGGGCCCTGTATACTACCACTGGGGCTGTATATACCACTGGGGCTGTATATACTACCACTGGGGCTGTATATACCTCTGGGGCCCTGTATACTACCACTGGGGCTGTATATACCACTGGGGCTGTATATACCACTGGGGCTGTATATACTACCACTGGGGCTGTATATACCACTGGGGCTGTATATACTGCTGGGGCCCTGTATACTACCACTGGGGCTGTATATACCACTGGGGCTGTATATACTACTAGGGCTGCGTCTATACTACCACTGGGGCTGTATATACCACTGGGGCTGCGTGTATACTACCACTGGGGCTGCTGTATATACCTCTGGGACTGCTGTATACCACACTGCTGGGGGCTGTATACTTGTGCTAGGGTCCACCCTCGGCTTCTACACGAGTCAATAGATTTTCCCAGGTTTTGGGGGCAAAAGTAGGGGGGTCGGCTTATACACGGGTCAGCTTATACACGAGTATATACGGTAATTATGTTCATCCTGAAAATGCAGAAAGATTCCAAGTCAGACAGGAATGTGTTAATTGTGCTTTCTGAGACTGCCTTGTCTTATTAGAATGTTTTCGTCCTGCCCATTGTCCTAATTTTTTGAGAAGGCTCCTTCTTTTCTTGATAATGGAGGCTAGATTGGGAGGACTATCCAGACTTGATTCTGATGAGTCTTCTGATTCGAGTGAGGATATACCATAGTTTCCACAGATGTCTCAGGATAGGAGTCGCTCACTTTACGTAAAGGTACACTGTTGTCTTCCTTATGGTACCGTCACACGGGGAGATCTCGCCGGCGATGTTGCGGCGATCTCATGAACGCGCACATCGCTGCAGTATCGCTCGTGAGACGTCACACGTAGCAATCTTACCGTCAACCCAGGTCAAACCGGCGATTCAGGAATCGCCTGAAACAACCTTGAAGCGATGTTGCAAAAAATAAGAGGGACAAGAGGCGCAATAGTGCCTTATCACTAGTGACACTAGAAAGAGTGATAGTGAGGAGCCACTCACCTGATTCAGTTGTGGGCCCCACAACTGGTTTGAAGGCGTTTTGAGAGGAAGGTGCCAGGTGGGGCGCCGAAACGCGTAGGAGGAAGGAGGATTAAAAAGATAAAACCTACTGATGACTTTGTGACTCTTTTGGTGAGTTTTTACATTGGAGCAGCGCGGACCGTGTCACACCTGTACTCCCATCATCTCCTTGAAGCGATGTTGGCTTTTCAGATCGCCATGTCACACAGCACCACCTCACCGTCAATGTGGCATACCGAATGGATTGCCTGAACACAGACATCGCCTGTGCCATTGCTATCGCCGAGTCACACGGCAGTAGGCATACGGATCGCTCAAGCTACATCGCCTGATTTCCAGACACTGTTGGGAAATCTCTGAACTCAGAAATAGAGATTAATCGCCGTTCAGTTGCCTCGTTACACGCGGCGACGCACAGGCGATGTCGCTTCAACATCGCCTGAACAGGGAGATCTCGGCGACATCGCCGGCGATATCTCCTTGTGTGACGGGCCCATTAGGTGTTTTTGTCAGATTTTTTCTTGGTGGTTTTTTAGGAGTTTTTTTGGGATGTGTATTTCTGTTTTTTTTTCTACGAGTAAACTCTGTCTGTGTCATAGTCCTGACAATCCCTTTCATATTTCTTTTTTTAACCTCAATAATTTGGTTTTCCAGATTTTCAATGTGTGAGTCAAGTCTATTTTGCAGATCCTTAAAATTACTAGGTTTCTTGCATTTGTCCAATTTTTTCAAAAGATCGTCAACGAGATTTGCATCCTTTGCAGTTTGTTTGCTCATATTTGATTGATTTCATAAGATCTGTTTATTAATTTGATGTTGGAACATTGGAGCTACCTACTTCCTTATTACCAATACGGGGTAATTAGTGATTTGCCGCTTGTAAGCCTTGGGGTATGGCCGTGTGTTATTATCCCTTTGATATTTTAAGATATAATTTAATATATACGTACCTATGCAACCATGAAAGAAAGAAGGCTGGGCCTTCGAAACATGTTGGTCTGACAGCTACGAGAGAGACAACGCACGGGTCCCCACTACTGTCTGCCCACTTCCATCACGTGACCGCCACATAGTCAGTGATGCAGGGTCAGGTGACAGACGAGCGAAGAAGTGTGCACCTGTAGCTAAGGCATGCACCCTTTGCATTCTCAGGTGTCCTGATCAGATGCCCTGAGTGGGTTTACACTTTTCAATATTGTTGCGATATCGCAATTCAATGGCGCGGGAACGCGCATTTAGTACACGTTTCTCCCGCATCGCATCGGAGGTTTACACGTTGCGATTTCTGAATCCAACGTCCGTGCGATGTCTACTCCCCCCAACCCAGGAACGACCATTTAACATGGGAGTGAATGGGTGACGTAGAACTTCACATCGGAATTGGGCTGTCACACAGCACGATCCGGCTCCAATCTCCATTCAATATCGGAGCATTGAATAGCACGCGCATTCAATCCCCGATATCGCATTGACATCGTTCCTGCATCGTATTGGACGTTCACACCATACAACGCAGGAACGATATCGGCTCCAACGATCGAACCACGTGACTTTTCATTGAAATTGGACGCCGATATCGCAACGTGTAAACCCCCCTTAAGAAAAGACACAGCACACTGTGGACTGAACGGGACCAGAGAGGCGACGGGAAGAAGTAAATTGGACACACCCTAATTACGGTTTACTGTGCAATGTGCGGTTTATAGTACATTTGGGCAGCTAGACATTGAACATAAACTAAGAACAGACCTGTATATTATAAGACCAGACCTGTATATTATAGGACCATAAAGAATTTTAACAACTGTGGAAACACCAAGACAGACATAGATCCACAAGAAGGACCCTATAAGGTGACAATAATACACCTCCTGACCTAGTTATAGAAAAAGGACCAACATTCATAAATTAATGTCATTACAAGTCACAAGGTACTACATCAACACACTAAAGGGAGATTAAAACCAGGTGTCATCTGATGGCAAAATAAGGTAATTAATGAACCAAATGTAATTCTATTAGAAGTTTATTCAAGGTAGAGTGGAAAGGGGATAAACTAGATATATATTCCTATTTGCAATTACAGGTCAGAAGACAGCGTATTGACACCACTAAACTCATTAAGGAGGATTAAGAATTTCATGACCGTTTATATGCAAAACAAGGTAACTAATTAAAGAGGACCTGTCACCCCTTCCCCCCCATGGATTAGAATCTAAGTCCAGCACTGAATGCAGTATGTCTGCTGCATTCAGGCAAGGGGTCCTCCATGGCTCTGTGGGGCTGTACCCTGATATATAGGCTTATAAAAACGTAGTTATTTTCCATGGAGGCGGGCCCTTGTGCTTGAGGCAGCTCGTCCACAGGGACATTTCATGCCCCCTGATCCTCTGTGCCGCCCATGTCCTCGTGCCATTCATAAAATCCTTGCTCTGCGCGTCTTTGTGGTGTTGACGCATGCACAGAGCAAGATTGAGGTGTATGCCCCGCCTACCGCTATGACGTACTCTCATTTCCCCAGCCTGCTCCATAGCACAACATGGAGCAGGGCGGGGAAATGAGAGGACATCATAGCGGGAGGCAGGGCCATGCACCTCAACCTCGCTCTGCGCTTGCGTCAACACCACAAGGATGCGCAGAGTGAGGAAGACATGAAGGGAATGAGTGAGGCGGCGAGAACAGGGGCGGCACAGAGGCGCAGGGGGCGTGAAATACCCCCATGGATGAGGTACCTGAATCACAAAGGCCCGCCACATGGATTTTTACTGTAAGTTTTTATAAGCCTATATATCGGGGTAGCAGCCCCACAGAGCCATGGGGGACCCCTTGCCTGAATGTTGCAGACATGCTGCATTCAGTTCTGGACTTAGATTCTAGTCCATGGGGGGGGGTGACAGGTCCTCTTTAAGTGAAATACACACTAGTAGTTGACTTAAAACAAAAGGTAGTGGAATCATACAAAGTAGACAAACTCTTATAAACCCTTAACCAGGAATACCTTCAGAGAAGAGGAAGGAGTCTACTCACCTGTGATTCCCTTTTTTCGCATAAAAAAGTGCAGATTTTACAATACGAATTATAACATGAATTTTATCACCGAAGAAGGGTTGGATCAAACTTAATTGTCTTCATTATTGCCAAAGAATAAAAGCATTGCTCCCACCCAGCCAGAATCCTGCACCACACTGATGAGGGGCAACAACCCCCGAAACAGCTGTCTGTGGTTGGATACCTAGTCCATGGTAAACCCCTGGCCATATCTTCAAGCTCGCAAGGGCTGGATAGTGACTTAAGGGCTACTAATACCCTGGGCTAGGTCCTTCCATGGTGGGATAACTGGCTGGTGTCCATGTTGTAGACTCTTAACCGAGGCTCCATGGACTTCATCTGCATATTCAAATTCTAGGGAGCAATGCACCTTGGGTTTCACTGTGTTTGAGTGCTTTAACTGGTGTCCGCAGTGTTATCCTCCACTGGTCTCCACAAGGTCAGTGGGTGCTTTGTGATGTCTGTCTATCAAGCATTGCTCCCACCCAGCCAGAATCCTGCACCACACTGATGAGGGGAAACAACCCCGAAACAGCTGTCTGTGGTTGGATACCTAGTCCATGGTAAACCCCTGGCCATATCTTCAAGCTCGCAAGGGCTGGATAGTGACTTAAGGGCTTCTAATACCCTGGGCTAGGTCCTTCCCTGGTGGGATAACTGGCTGGTGTCCATGTTGTAGACTCTTAACCGAGGCTCCATGGAATAAAAATGTAGTGCTGGGCCTTATAAATATACATAGGTACATATATATTAGAACCATATCTTAAAATTTCATAAGATTAATTGAGCAAATGTTCAAGATTGTATCCTACTCCTCATTAAAACCATCCGGGTAAGGATACGTGCATCTCTTGTTCATCCTGAGTCCCTGAGGGATTATACTTTTGGAAATGTAGGCATTAAAAAACTCTATATCTAACCATAACTTGGTTTCTTTTGTCTTTTTGGACTGCAGTTCCTTAAAAATTGCTTTATAATCATAATCGATCCCTTCTAAGCTCAAAGTTAACTGACTGCTGTGTGAAAAAACTGTCTCCATTTTTTTCTCTATTTCTCCTGTTTGCCTCATGTGCATAATGGGTGGACACTGCACTAACATTAGTATTAGACATATTAATGTGCAGTCATGGAGCATGACCAAGCCCAATTGCAGCTTATAACACACAAAATAGAAATTATACTCAGTTCACCGTTCACATCCCACTCCGGGGATCCTTCCTTCAGCCTGGGTCGCGGCTCAGCAACCACCACAGTAGAATTCAGAAGCAAATATGAGACCCGACGATGGAGGGCCCAGTGCACTTCAGAGGTCTTTTTGGCATAGAAGTTCAATTTTATTGAAAAATGTTAAAAATGTGCAAAACAAAGTTACAAGCAGTCAGATCAACTAATGAACATCTAGAGCGATGCGTTTTGGCCTATAGCAATGCCTTAGTCATTATCTTACTTTGAACAGATACGAAAAAATATTTAAATAGCCACAAGTCACAAGTCCATATTGAGGCTAAGTGGAGGCAGAATTTCAGTTGTGTGGATAACCCTCCCATGTCCAGCATGTACGCAGGTGGAAACTTGATTCCAGCTCTCCCAGTTTCTCTATGCTCCTCCACCTGGGGCTCAGACACCGGCCTCGCCCTGGCCTCACATCAAGGATAATAAAAAAATTGACATGGTCGACATGACCCAGTTGACGCGTTTCAACTGCACTAAGCAGTCTTACTCGTGACTGGGTCATGTCGACCATGTCAATTTTTCTTTTGTATGGACTATATTTTCTTTTGTATGCAGCATATTTTCTTTTGAAAAATAAAAAGAAAAGGAAAATCCAGTCATGTTGAGTCTGACTCCAATTTTTTTCTATTATCCTTGATGTACATAGGTGGTTTCAATGCAATCATTCAATTTCAGTTGTTACTTAGGAATTAAAAAGCACAGGTTAATTGCAGGTCTGTGTGAACCTGTACATAACAATGAGATAAAACAATAGAAGAAGCAAGAGTATAAACGCACAGAACAACATTGTGTATACAATAATATTATGTGAGGTAGCCAGATATAAAGGGCTATCTACAGATATTATAGTATTCTTAATAGCTTTTTATATAAAATGTTGGTGGTACTATATGCCAAACGCTATTAACAATCATACTATTGCACTGATATCATTGTCTTTATAGTTATTTCACAGAATTATATTGCCAAAATTATTAGAAGATATGTAGGAATAATTCCAATAAGACCATATCATTGTAATCACGGAATAAAGAGGGGGAGCTTCGATCTTCTGCATGAGATGGAAAATAGATAGATGAAACCCATACTGTACTTTTCTATTTTATTGACAGATTTCTCCATTGTAGAGCATGGTGGAACCACTGTACACTAGGGAAATCTCTCCTGTTAGTCCCTGGCCAACTTTCAACAGTATGTTTTACTCTGAATGACGCAGCAGGGATTTTTCATGTTCATGGATTCCAAGGTTTGTTTGGCTGATTTTAATCTGTGACTCCATGACCCGAATTTTTCTTTTACATGTCTATGGCTAATAAATCCATATATGAGGAGCTGATAAAGCAAACAGCTGCATAAGTTGAGTTCCTCAGAGAGAGAGTTGGATTTTTTTGCCATGCTGGCTCTACGCTTATGGGGCAAACAGTTAGGCTTTGAGTGTTTTGGGATTTATGACTATATGTCTTCAACCATTTAACAGAGATGGCTGTTCTTGAAGTGGATCTGTCATCAGATTTCATAAAACAAGCTGCATAAGATATTACATTGATCTCTTAAAGCTTGATGAGGTCGGTGAACTTATATTACTCTGAAATTTCATGTTAAGAAGACGGTGTAATCCTGATATTAAAATGAACATTTAATGAGTTCATCTAAATTATACAATCATTTTAACTTGGGTTTTCTGGTTTACAAGACCTTGAAATTCATGGTCTATCCTTAAAGGCATGGTCCAGAGACTGAAGAAATTTTCATCTTATTTCTTATCTAATTATTATTCTAATCTAAACTAATTTCTAATATGGCTGCATTCAACATTCCCTACTGTTTCCTCACTACACTATCTAACTGCTATAGATTCTTTTCTCCTAGTCCCTGTCTGATGATGCTTTATTACAGAATTCCACTGCATGTTGGGATACTCAAACAATGTATCATCAGGGGGCAGAGGCTGTGGTTACTGCTGCATCCTCTGCCCCTTCTCTGAAATGAAATGACTCTAGAGTTAGTATGGTCCCTGTTGTGTCTATGTGTGCTGGTATTGTGTGATTCGCACAGTGACAGCGCACTCTGTGTTGCCAGCTCAGATCAGTAGATGTAGCATTATACTTTGTGCTGAACTTAGCAGAAGACCATTTCCTCATCTCTTAAACTGACTCGCCAACCAGTGGTAATGAAGATGGAACCAACCAAAAATGGGCTTTCTCTGTATACATAATTTCAATTTAAAAATCAACATAAAAAAGATACTATCTTATGGTATACATTTTAATTGCTGTAGAAGGTCTGGATTACAAAAGACGGAGGATTCACTCTCGGTAGTGCGCTATTCATTGACTATAAATGAGGTTTCTCAGCCACTTTGAACAATGTTTTCTATGCACTTTAGATAATTTGGTTTGTCCAAGTGACTGACTTGTTTACCTGTCATGGCATTAACGTTGTGCTAAGCTGTACCTGGGTGATGAATTGCATTCATTAGCCCGGACAGTCGTTCTTTAGTTACATACGGGCAGGGTGCGCTTATTGTAAATTGCCTGAATAATGTCATTGAAGGAGACACTTAAAGGTCACTTGGCTCTGCAGAGAGGAAGGTGGGTTGTTTTTAAACTAAGATAGTGGCTAGATTAACTCTCTCTGCATCCGATTATTTGCTTGGAGCCATTAAAAATGACCAGTGCAGTGCATTTTCCCAATGCATTGCTAGTTGTTTATTGATTAAATACAGACGATGATAAACCCAACCACTTAGCTTACCTGGCAGGTATACTAGTAAGTTGTTATAATGATTAGCTCTTGGATTTGTACACAGCTGGTGTAATAAATGACCAATATCGTTAAAATATAATAACCTTTATATCTTCAGTAATATTACATTTGGAACAATGCCATTTTATTAAGTGCAATAAAGAATAGTCGCCAAGTACCAGAAATGGACTCTTATCAACATTTTGCAGTGGACTTTGTGAGACAGAGCTGGGAACAGGTACTTTACTGTCACCGTCAGTATAAGGCCAGCGTCACACATCCGTATTACCTTCATCCAAGAAAAATCAGACTCTGATCCGAGTTTGATCAGCGTGGGATCCGTTTTTCACAAATGTGGAAAAGAATAAAAAAAGTTTCTCTATCTGATCTATTTTGGGTGTATGATGCCTTTGCATCTGATTTTTTTTCACAAACTCATAGACTTAAACAGGAATCACAGTTTTTTTCTTGTATCACTAAGTTCACACAAGTGTAAAAATTGCCAGGTTCATCCAGAAAACGCAGGCAATTTTTTGTCTCCTTTGTCATCTGTGTGCAATTCATTTATATACTGTGGCAATTAATTTGCAAGACCGTGTACAGTTCCAATGTATACATAAAAATCAGGTGCTGTACAAAAGGAATCTGTTTTTTTTTATTTGTGCATTGTGAGGTAGCAACTAGCTTTATTGCTCCCACATAGGAGCACATCCGAAGAAGCTCACAACAATCATTATCATGGTAGGTAAGTAGTATGTGGTTCGGTAAAATTTTAAAACATCTAATGAGACGTATCTGACCACCAGTAACTGTCCCCTATGGATCACAATATGAAGGACCAGGGAAACAAGGTATTAGAGAGCCGGCAATCCAGCCATTGTCAAACACAGCGCGTATGCGAAGTATCGTGGCTGGAATGACTAGACCGCAGTCCACATCATTCGTTCACCACAGAACCACTGCAACTCCCAACGGGATCGATCCACCTGGGTACCGACAATCCACAGCAATTTGTGACTATCGAGAACACAGACAGTCCCACCCAAAGCAGCACACCTGAACTGTAACATGGGTTTCCCGGGAAACCTGTGTTCAGGATCTTGTGCATGAACACTAGGTGCTCGTACCCGTACGGATCCTGAACTTTACAGTTTACTCGTTACTATTCGGTACTCGCCGAATAGTACAGTATTCGGGCTACTCGTTACTCCGCGAGTTGCCTTGTAATTACTCGCTAGGAGTAACGAGTACAATGTAAGTCAATGGGAAATGCAAGTAATGTCTCTGCTGCACCCTATACAGTGGTCTGGGGCTAAAGAAAAGGCTGAGATGCCCCACACGATTGTTTAAAAGCCGGCGGTAAAAAGCCACCGGCTTTTAAACAATCGCTGAGCTGATCCTCACTCCCTCGCTGCCTCCCTGCCTGACTCTTCGCTCCATGATATCCCCTCCCTGCTTCTCCGCCGCCTCCCCACCTGATCCTAAGTTAGGACTGGGCGGGGAGCACAACACATGAGAGCAGGGAGAGAAGGACCCGGGTGGGGAAGCCGGCAGTGAAAAGATTTCACCGCTGGCTTTCCCGTACGGTGCTGCGCACTGAGCGGGGAGTGTACATCAGGGAGCAAGGAGCGCAGCACCGAATGGGAAAGACGGCGGTGAAGTCTTTTCACTGTCGGCTTTCCCACCGGTTATTTCAAATGAACAGCTGAGGTAAGTTAGGACCTCGCAGGGAGCACAGCACCAGTGAGCGAAGGAACCGGGAAGGGAAGCCGGCGGTGAAAAGACTTCACCGCCGGCTTTCCCATTCGGTCCTACGCTCCCTGCTCCCTGGTGCTTCGCTCCCCGCCCAGTCCTAACTTAGGATCGGGCGGGGAGGGGGCATCAAGGAGGGGGTGTGCGCAGCACCGAACGGGAAATCCGGCGGTGAAGTCTTTTGACTGCCGGCTTTCCCGCCAGATATTTCAAATGAACAGCTGAGGTATCAGCTGATGCTGATCAGATGTTCATTTGAACTAGCCACGGTGCCCTGAGAGGGTTCATGTGAGTTCATGCTTGACTGCATGAACTCGCATGAACTTTCCCACGGCCGCACAGCTCAGCTACATCTCTGGCAGAGGTTCTTTACCAGAAATGTAGCTGAGCTAAAGAAGAAGACTGGATTGGACTACGTCGGAAGATTATTTTTATAATAAAGATGGAGTCTATAAGTGTTATTTTGTTTTTTTTCCTAATAAAAGATTTTTTCTCTGTGATGTTTTTTTTTTAACACTTTACAAAACATTCATGGCGGTCATGTCTAATATTGGCGTGCCCCCATGAATTTAGGGCTTAGGGCCAGCTGATAATACAAAGCTGGCCCTAACCCCTTCATTACCAAGTGAGCCACTGCACCAGGGCCCTGGATGAGTTGGGTACAGCGCCAGAAAATGGCTCTTCTATGAATGCTCCATTTTCTCGGGTGGCTGCAGACTGCAATTCACAGCGTGGGGGGCAGAAAACTTGGGCCACCCTGCGCTGTGGATTCCAGCGCCTAGCTGCTTAGTTGTACCTGGCCTCTCTACCAGAGATGTAGCTGAACTGTGCAGCCGTGGGAAAGTTCATATGAGTTCATGCAGTCAAGCATGAACTCACATGAACCCTCTCAGGGCACCGCGGCTAGTTCAAATGAACAGCTGATCAGCTGATGCTGATACCTTAGCTGTTCATTTGAAATAACCGGCGGGAAAGCCGGCAGTGAAAAGACTTCACCGCTGGCTTTCCCATTCGGTGCTGCGCTCCCCCCTCCCTGATGCCCCATCCCCGCCCGATCCCAA
Source organism: Allobates femoralis (assembly GCA_033576535.1). NCBI lineage: Eukaryota > Metazoa > Chordata > Amphibia > Anura > Aromobatidae > Allobates > Allobates femoralis. Next base: position 796,429,519 of record JARQOC010000003.1, on the reverse strand, counting down.
GTTAGGCCTGGGCGGGGAGTGAAGCACCAGTGAGCGGGGAGCGCAGCACCGAATGGGAAAGCCGGTGGTGAAGTCTTTTCACCGCCGGCTTCCCTGCCCGGGTACTTCGCTGATTGGTGCTTGGCTCCCGGCCCGATCCTAACTTAGGATCGGGAAGGGAGGCGGCGGGGGGAGCAGAGGGTCGGGATGGGAGGCTGCGGGGAAGTGGAGGTTGGGTCTGAGTGATTGTTTAAAAGCCGGCAGCTTTTTACCGCCGGCTTTTGAACAATCATGTACCCATTTCAGCCTTTTCCTCAGCCCCCATGCCGCTTTGTAGGCTCCAACAGAGACAATTACTCGCATTACTCGCTTTATCCACTGACTTACATTGGACTCGCTACTTCTAACGAGTACCCGAGTATTGGGACCTACTCGTTACGAGTATAGCGAGTCCGATTATTTCACTACTTGCTCATCCCTAGTTGACATTATTCTCAGCAGCACAGGTGCTGTTTACACAGGAAGATGAGACACCGAGAAGAATGATCTTTTGTGCACGACAAAGTATCACTTCAGCCAACAAATAATCCAACCAAAAATCACTGATCAAAGTATTTATCACTTTAACACTACAATCATACTGAGTAAACAGTAATTTCAATGAAAACCTTATTATAGATAACATTGGGGAACATAATTTTTTAGGAGTTAGGTCAGACAACTGTTCTTAATTAATTTTTGGATGCTGAATCCAGAAATGATCTCAGTTTTTCTCTATCACGTCAAGTTTTTGAACTATAGGATTTTTGTCTTCTCAAAAATATGTAAACTACTGTACCAAAAAAAGTGTTTTTTTTCAAGATATTGATAATTATGACGTATTGGGAGCTGCACACACCTCTCACCACACTGTCTCAGTTGTGACTACTCTTACAAGTTGCCACGTAGCTCGGTATGAGTCGAATTGTAATCAGATAACAAGTCTTATTACAGATATCACTGCAATTGTGCTTCTCTGGCAGGTAAGTTGTGGAGGAAAAACTTGACGTGCTAGAAAAGAACTGACTACATTTTTGGAATCAGCATGCCAATTTTAGTATAAATCAGCTCAAAAACCTAACTCAACAGAAATTTTTTTTCAAATTGTTCCCCAGTGTAATATTAGTGTTTATTGTCTATGCACGGGAAGATATTTCAATCCTGGCAATTATCTCTTTATTTACACGGTTAGGTAAGGTGAACCCCTTGGCCATAAATTATTCAGTGTTTGACTGTAGGCAAAATGATTATTTGATGAAAGAAATAAAAAAAATTACTAAATGTATATCTATGAGCAAAAGGTCGTTTCTCATTTTTCACAATTAAATTTCATTTAGACGCTCGCTTTTATGTATTATAAAGTCATAGGCTGATTTTCCTTGTTTTTCTTTTTAAATTCCACTGTACTGTATCAGAGACGTGGGCCATTTCATTTAGTGCACCCAGTATGCAAATTTGTATGGTCTTTACCATGGGGGTGTTGCTTATAGGGTAATTATGCTGAGTAACTCAAAGACGTGACCCAAAGACTCCTGGGAGCCATGCCTCCTTGTAAAGACTATAAAAATGATCATGTTGTAACATCTGTCTGAGATACAGGTTAAAAGGGGAATCCTGGACAGACTAAATGCAACCCCGAGATACCCAGTCACCCTTTAACTCCTATACAGGGATCTGGCTCTCCTGCAAAGTCCAGGGGTTTGCTGCCTATAGATGGGTTGCAGTCCAGGAATAAAAAATTCACCAAGCAGGGTCAAAGCTGAGAGTTTAGAAAAGTACAAAATCATTAGGCTGGAGAATAGTACAACATCAGGTCAATCCAGAAAACGAATAATACAAAGCAGGAATACCAAGAACCAGGGAATACATCTGCCAACTAGCAGGAGCAAACAGAGGATTCAAATAGACTGCAGTATTTTCTAATTGGCTGAGGTCAGAGTTCATGACCGCAGCTGGGCAGCCATATAACGCATCCACAAGTCAGACTACTTCATCACAAGCACATTAAATATTGGGCTCTATCAGTGAGATAGCCACATGTGAGTGATAGTGTTTGAGGCAGTAATCTGCATCTTGATTTTCTATTGTTACTATGGTGATGTACTGCCAGTGGTGAATCTAGCCTCTCTGCTGCCTGAGGTGAACTGCAAAACAGTGCCACCCGCACAGTCCTGCATCCTTATAGCACATGAGTCAGCACTGATTGCCAACCTCTGGCACACGCCTACAAAACTCTGGACCACTACCTCGCACTAACTAGTCAGATATGTCACCATGCAGTACCGTCCACATACCACAGGTAACGACCTGCAGTCTGAGCATCAACAAGCTGCCACTGCACTAATATGGTAAAATGGTGTTTCCCCTCTAACAGACCACGCTGCCTCCAGAATTGCTTATCCAATCACAAGCGCCGCACACGGGTCTGTCTGAAATTAATAACAGGGTCCCTCCTATTGGGTTAAGCTAAGGATATGGGAGCGAGAAGGGGGAAGAGCACCACTGACCAACTGCTGCTCAGGAGAAACATGGCTGGATGCCTTTATGTACCGGGGGGTGGCACTGGAACTGGTGTGTAACTTATTTCCAATCAGTCCTGCAGCAGAGGGGCAATGCATCCTGCACCATAGAAATCATGGAGCCCTAGAGCAGAAGTTCTAATTGGGTACCCCCCGAAAAAAAGAATATTTAGCTGGGCCACATAGGTAGATCACTCACAACATTTTAGCCATTATAACAGTGGTGACATCTGGTGTAATCACCGGCCTTTGTACTAGCGAGGATGAGGGTAGGAACATTCAGGGACACGGCATGTGATGGCAGCAGGCAGGGGGAAGGACCCACTTAGGGACATGAGGGAAGCTCAGGGGCCAGACACAGATTAGTGTCAGGAGGTATTCTATCCCTTGTTCCCTATGGGTCTTCCATTCTCTTTCCAGCCGATTGCACTTGTGTGTTGCGCCATACACCGGACATTCCCTAGTCCGAGCTTCACAGTTTAGTTACTATATACACATTTTAATAATGGCAGTCCAAATGCCAGGATCCAATCTCCTCAGTAAAAATGAATTGATAGTGAACATTTGCACTACTACGGACGTAGTTCACATTCACATTGAACTGTTCACACATAGGACACAGGACAACGATACTGGTGGGGGGTACGAGTGTTTGTCAATCATTTACCACCTGTTCTGATATTGGTGGGGAGAATCTTGAATATAAACCACAAACTTACTTTAGAGTAGAAAATGAACCTGTATCTGGTATCTGGTGTATACACAATATTTCACTTTTTAATCATCACTGAAGAGTGAACCAGCTGTTTGATAACGACAGTGATTTAATTTACCATTATTATTTGGTACAGCGCACATCAAAACTTCAGAATGTAATAGTAATAAAGTTACTTTCCAGGGTATAATTGAAGATCGAATGTATCAATTTGTTTTCTACTAACTGGGAACCTTGAGCAATCATTCCCCTAGTCTGTCATTTCGCTGCCAGGCAAATTGGTTCAAAGAAATAAGAGGAGATAAAAAGACCGGCCAACATGGAGCAGAGTGTTTCTGTAGGCAGCCCGTGTGCAGTCCCTGCAGAGAGATTACATACGAGTCCAGAGGGGAAAGGGAAGCTGGATTGTTAATAATAAGATAATACTTCAAAAAACAGCGCAAATCAAACAGAGCGAAGGCAGCGCATCAGATGTGACAATATACCATGTATCCCGAACAGGAATCAATGGAAGAGACTTGATCCTGTCTCTGAATCATTGCTGAAACTATTACAACGGTTTCAAGACTTTGTAGCGAGACTTAGATACCTTGACGTGAATCTCTAAGGCTCAGTTGGCTCCATAAAAAGAATCTTTTAATCTAATGATAATCTAATTAAGGCCACATTACATGGACATTAATATGCCAACTGGATTTTATTTTGACAGTTTATAAAAAAATCATGGACATCCAACTTTTTTTAAGGACACATTAAAAATGTACATTTTCTATACTATTTACAGTCCTTAAGACTGATATGAAGACTTTAACTGAATTCACTGTAAACTGAAAAAGGATGATAAATACAGTCATAATGGTCTGTACATGTTTCCTATGTAGGAGACCCGCAGCCAGTCAAGAAACTTGGGTCCTACATAGATGCACATGTCAATGCAGAGAGCAGTGCTGACTGCTTTTCTTTTCTATGGACCATACATAAACTGTAAAAGTGGAAGGTGTGATGCCAACCTTAGAGAGAACGAGGTGCCAAAACCCAACTTCTCTACAATTTAAAATTAAGTTAAGTGTATAAAAAATCTTGATAAAACTACAGCTTCTTTATCCATATAGTATTCCGTGAGTCAATTCTGCCCATGTATATTTTATGCATATGTACAGTACTTTTTGACATCCAATAAACATCCTTTTTATGTTCATGGTTAACATAGTAAAAGGCCCAATATGATTTCCAAGGTAATGCTGTAATGCAATGAATTCACGTTAAAAGAATGCCACAAGGAGGGTGTCAGTATGTCATCTCTTTATTTTTAACACACTCATTGATCTAAATAGCCAAGTCTCCTGATGCTAGTTAATGCTGCAATTTTTTTCCATTCCAATTCCAATTAATTAATGTGAAAAAATTGTTAATGAGAACACTGAATAACATTGGTCCATATGCATCAGATCTTTGGATGGACAGATGGTGCGAAAAAAAGGCACCTTGTTCCACCTATTATCAGTGTCCCCCACACAGCGTATTGAAGAAGGTGTTCTTGTCAGATGAGACCACAGTAGAACGTTTTGGACTAAATGCAAAATGCTATAAGTAACAGAAAACTAACATTGCACATCACCCTAAAAACACTATCACCACCGTCACACATGGTGGTGGCAGCTTCATGCTGTCGGGAGACTTTTCTTTTGCAAGGGCAGGGAAGCTGCTCAGAATGGATAGTAAGATGGATGGAGCTAAATACAGGACAATCCTGGAAGAAAACCTGATAGAGGCTGCAAAGGACTTGAGACTGGGGAGTAGGTTCACCTTCCAGCAGGACAATGACCTTAAGGCCGGTTTCACACCACAGAAAGATCAGGTCTGGGGCTGTTCGGTGTAAACCTGACAGCCCTGGACCAGATTTTGCAGTAATGCAGCCCTATGGGGCCGGATGGCAGCTATTTGCCATCCGGTTTCCATCTGTCCGGTAGAATCCGGGACAATTTGGATTTTTCTCCCGGACATAAAAACGTTGCTTGCGCAATCCGGCGCCCCTAACATGGGGGTCTATGGCGCCGGATCCAACATAAAATCGGATCCGGGAGCTGAACACTGTGTGCTGGAGTTTAGGAGTGAGCCCTGCTAAACTTCAGCACCATGAGCTATCACCTGCAGGGATTTCAGGACCGCGGCAAGCTCCCTGCTAGCCACATTCTTGAAATTTCAGCAGCTGTGGCTGTGATATGAGGAATCCGGCTGCAAAGTGGACCGGAGGGCATATGTGCCCTCCGGTTCTGTTTCAAAATTGAATTCACACCGGACAGCCCCGTGATGTGAAACCGGCCTTAGCATACTGCCAGAGCTACAATGAATGATTTAGATCAAAGCATATTCATGTGTGTGAATGGCCCAGTCACAGTCCATACCTAAATCACATTTAGAATCTGTGTCAAGACTTGAAAATTGCTGATCACAGACGTCTCCATCCAATCTCACCGAGCTGGAATTAATGTGCAAAGAAGAATGAGGAAATATTTCAGCTTCCAGATGCGCAAACCTGATAGAAACCAACAATAATCTGTGGAATGAAAAAGCGCAATAGAGTCTTACCCAGTGAGAGACAGAGATAACAGGAAAGCGATATAGAGCTCAACTTGTAAGGTTGTGACCCACAACCAAATGAAAGTGTTAGAGGCAGCTGCCACAGAGACCACATCCACCAAGGCAAGTCGATTATGCAGGAAATCAAGAAACAAGTGGTATCAAAACTGCACTGCTGCCAAATAATCCAATCCAAGATACGGGTACAATAAACCACTATATGCTGTAACGATTACTTCGGAATGGATTATTTGGCATCAGCATGGTTTTGATACCACTTTTTCCTTGAAACCCTGCAAATGTGGTGCCAATATTCAAAAAGGGGACAAAAACTGAACTTGGAAATTATAGGCCAGTAAGCTTAACCTCTACTGTGGGTAAAATCCTAGAGGGTTTTCTAAGAGATGCTATACTGGAGTATCTGAACAAAAATAACCTCATGACCCATTATCAACATGGTTTTACGAGGGACCGTTCCTGTCAAACTAATCTAATAAGCTTCTATGAAGAAGTAAGTTCTGGACTGGACCAAGGAAATGCAGTGGATGTGGTGTATATGGACTTTTCAAAAGCTTTTGATACGGTGCCACACAAAAGGTTGATACATAAAATGAGGGCAATGGGGATAGGGGAAAATATGTGTAAGTGGGTTAAGAACTGGCTTAGTGATAGGAAACAAAGGGTGGTTATTAATGGAACACACTCAGAATGGGTCACAGTTAACAGTGGGGTACCACAGGGGTCAGTGTTGGGCCCGCTCCTATTTAATATATTTATTAATGACCTTGTAGGGGGCATACAGAGTAGAATCTCAATATTTGCAGATGACACTAAACTCTGCAGGGTAATCAATACAGAGGAGGACAATTTTATATTACAGGAGGATTTATGTAAACTAGAAGCTTGGGCTGCTAAATGGCAAATGCGCTTTAATGGGGATAAATGTAAAGTCATGCACTTGGGCAGAGGAAACAAAGGGTATAATTATGTGCTTAATTATAAAACACTGGGCAAAACTACCACTGAAAAAGACCTGGGTGTATGGGTAGATGACAAACTCACATTTAGTGGCCAGTGTCAGGCAGCTGCTGTAAAGGCAAATAAAATAATGGGATGTATTAAAAGAGGCATAGATGCTCATGAGGAGAACATAATTTTACCTCTATACAAGTCACTAGTGCGACCACACTTAGAATACTGTGTACAATTCTGGTCTCCGGTGTATAAGAAAGACATAGCTGAACTAGAGCGGGTCCAGAGAAGAGCGACAAAAGTTATTAGAGGACTAAGGGGTCTGCAATACCAAGACAGGTTATTAAACTTGGGGTTATTTAGCTTGGAAAAACGAAGGCTTAGGGGTGATCTTATAATAATGTACAAATATATGAGGGGGCAGTACAGAGACCTTTCTAATGATCTCTTTACTCTTAGGCCTGAGACTGGGACAAGGGGGCATCCTCTACGTCTGGAGGGAAGAAGGTTTAATCATAATCACAGACGTGGATTCTTTACTGTAAGAGCAGTGAGACTATGGAACTCTCTGCCACATGATGTTGTAATGAGTGAGTCACTACTAACATTTAAGAAGGGCCTGGATGCCTTTCTTGAAAACTATAATATTACCGGTTATATATACTAGATTCTTTGATAGGGCGTTGATCCAGGGAATTAGTCTGATTGCCGTATCTGGAGTCAGGAAGGAATTTTTTCCCCCAATGTGGAGCTTAGTGTTGCCACATGGGGTTTTTTTGCCTTCCTCTGGATCAACATGTTAGGCTATGGGTTGAACTAGATGGACTTAAAGTCTTCCTTCAACCTTAAAAACTATGTTACTATGTTACTATGTAAAGCTGGAAGAAACATGCCAAAAGACTTGCAGCAGTGATTGCACTGAAGGGTGGTCCTAGAAATATTTTTCTCAACGGAGCTGCATACAAATGTACGTCAAAATTTATAGATTTATATTTTTTTGAATGTATTGAAAACAATGTAACATTTCCTTTACACTTCACAAACATTTGCCACTTTGTGTTGATATATCACATAAAATCCCAATAAAATACATTTAAGCTTGTGAGTGTAACGTAAAAAAATGTGGAAAAGTTCACAGGGTATGAATACTATTCCAAGAACTTTATATACATCTTACATGTTATTGTTCACATAGTTGATTCCTTTCCTAGATTTCCAGTACGTTCTGGGCAGAATGGGGGGATGATTTATGTAAGACCAATCCAATCCAAAAAGTGGGGCATTACGTTGAATGCTATTGGCAGAGGTGGGACATTCCAGAGGCGCAGAGTTGGTCTGGGGCTTAAATGTCTCTAGAAATGTTGGCACATATGTGTGTATTGTTAATAAAGCTGTGGCTTGCAATCTTAATTTTCTTGTATTGAACAAAGATTTTTACAGATGAGCAATTAAAACTTCATACAATCTATTCAGCATCAAATAATTTTTGAATTTAGAATCATAATCTGGCTTTTCAGCTCTTTAATCCATAATAAATTGATAATACAAACTGACCTAGTGGTCAAAATATAGCATGGTAATCTTTGTATTACATCTCATAGATGATTTACATGTAAAGTAGTTGGCCAGTAGTGCAAATGAGACAATAGAAATCAAGTATACTGTATACTGTATTATATCAATGGGTTCAACAGCCTCATATGTATGGATGCACCCGACTTCCCCCCTAAAGTGATATAAAGTTCTGGGATGTGGCAAAATGTTGATCTGTATATTCTGTAAGCAATAAGCTGCCAGCAACAGCAAGATTCATGGCAGGGGCGAGTGTTTGGAGCGACTGTTCCTTCGTATGAGATAGTCGTCCTGGATAGCTGCCAATCAAACAATGGTTATCTAAAGAGTATAGGGGAGCTTTCTTTAAGTTTTTTTTAATCCAGCAGTAAGCTTTCCAGAATGTCTGATAATTTGGCCATTAATTATAGCAAAAAAACCTTGAGAAACCATTTTATGAGAATTTTGTGCTTCTTCAGAGTTTCTTGTCTTTCTTACTGCACAATGACATAGAACATAAATGGGTTGTCTGGTCACAATCTGCGTGATCACTATATATGAATGCAGATTTATCAATCCTCCCAGCACCTGCAATGTGCACTGCGATGATTCACTGCTTCTAAACTGGGAACGGACCACAGTTATAATGCATGCTCCCGGCCAGAACCTCCAACTAGTGGGCACATCCTCACTCAATACAAGTGCATGGAACAAGGCTGTGCTGACTAGATGGCAGCTTCCACTAGTCAGACACACCCACTCCATAGACTTCTATTGAGCGAGGCCACGCCCACTAGTCAGGTTGATGATGGGAATATGCATGCTGCATAAATGTGGTCCATTCCCGGCTTAGAAACTGGTGAATCTTCGGACTGAAGAGTGTGTAAAGTGGGAGGATTGATAAGTCGGCATTCACATCTAGTGACTGCAGAATTATCATTTGTAGACTGAATAACATCTTTAAAGAGTTATTTCCATCCTACCAAGTTATCAAATCATGTTGCTCAAACAATTTTTGAATAGCTCTGCGTTGTGGCAAGAGTTATCTTTGTGCTAAAAGAAGTCACCACCACTGGAGAATATTACTAACATGATGGAATGCACTAGGAGTACAAATATTTTAGGTACGGTAAGGTTATTTGTCAAATCCACATGATTGTCTGGTCACAAGGTTTCCCAGCAGAACATAAACCATGACATTGCCTCTGACAACTTGTATCCTTCCCATAGCACATCCCGTTTCCATCTCTTTCCTAATAAGAAAGCAATGCAAGTTCATAAGACACTTACAGTTTGCAGGTTAAAGCCAGCACCAACGCTCCCTCCGTGCGTCTCTGTCAGTTCCAGCAGCCCTCCAGGATCCCCTGGGACCTCTCTTGCAGGTCCCACACACTGTGAGCCTCTATTCCTGGTGCACACTTCCTCCACACAGCGATATATCACTTCCAGTTTAGAAAAAGAGCAGGGCTGCACACAGGATAAAAGTGCTCAATCCATTTAATGCATCACAGGGGTGTTACAGGTGGGGGTGCAAAGGAAGGAGGACCGGGTAGCCCCGATGGTATCCTTCCTTTGCACCCCCACCTGTAACACCCCTGTGATGCATTAAATGGATTGGGCACTTTTATCCTGTGTGCAGCCCTGCTCTTTTTCTAAACTGGAAGTGAGAAAGCAATGCAAGATGAGCTGAGCATTTACTCTTTGGTGAGGTGAGAAGGGGGTCCTGGAGACCTTAGTAACTATTTTGACAGCACCACCCACGAAACCAGCGTCAGGTGATGCTTTGTTTCAGGGAAGGGCTAAGGAAGTGCCTGGAGCTTGTTAGCTTGATGATGCTCTGCGTGAGTATCCCAGCATGCACTGGGGCACTCACACGGGACATCGTCCAGCAGGAAATAGAAAAAAGATTAGCTGTTAGACCATATAGAGAGGGAACTGTAGGGAATTATTACAGGAAGTATATTAGACAATAGCTTAGATTATAGGGATAAATTACATAGGAAATTAAGAGGAATGTTGTTGGTCTTGAACTGACCCTTAAGGCTACATTCACATGGTGTGTATTTCCTGCATATTACTACTTTTTACTGCGTTCATGCAGTGCTTTTTTGCACGTGCATAAATGCATTCACATGCAATTATGGATAACCTATGGGTTTTGCAGAATTGCATTCAGACGTTGCGCTTTTACGCATATTTTTACGCACATGCTTTCACTGCAAAAGTGCATGCTTAAAAAGAATAGACATGTCTATTCTTTGCTCTTTTTTCTGTCCACTTTTCTCATAGCCTACATGATAAAATGGTCTTGAGAAAAGTATGCAGACAAGTAGCGCATTCTGTGAATGCAGTTGCACTTTTTTGCCCTGTACGCGTGTAAGAAAAGAGCAACTGCTAAAAGCACAAATAATTCAGCATAGTGTGAGCGTAGCCTTAAGCATACTTTCTGCCATTGTGCAATAGTAGCTTTCAGACTTTTTTTGGGGGGGTGAATCAATACAGAGTCTGTTCCATCAGCCCATGAACATCACTGCAATTCACTACAGCATCGTCTTGCAAGACGTATTGGGAAAATAACTTTTTCCTGCTTCTGCACCATGAAAAACAGGTAAAAGGAGCGATCAGGTTCTTTTTCAGGATTTCCGCAGTATTGCACAGGTTATAATTTAATTTCCTGCTCAGGTGATAATTCCAATACCTGCCCAATACTAAGGAAATCCTGAAAACCTGCACAATATGCCAGCCCTTGAGGCCTGGAGTGTGAGACCCTTGGTCTAGAGCCTACAAGATTTGAAGAATGTTTAGGAAAGTCCAAGTCCATGACTAAATCATTGAGCTGTGAAAAAAGCTGGGGCTTGTTGGGACTAGCATGAAAGTCTTCATCAGAATCTTGCTCTTAATGTTCTGAATTTCCTGAATCAGGTGTATTTTCAGGTTTCTCCAGAGGTGAAGGGACAGGTATTCCAGGACCATGACTCACAGGATGAATATCTGATTGTCTAGGTATGTAATTTAATTGTTATTTTTAAGATTGAATCTCTCTATATTGCACATACAAATGTAACAGTCATCACTGTGATTTTGCAATTCCCTTCACATAGGCACGCCAATATGAATGCTCGCTGTCTTCCCTTTAGACCACTGTCATAGTTCTTGCACAGTACACCAACAGAACACACTACATGTGGAACCCACGACTTTTCCTGATCGCCAAGTTCTACACCAAAGTAGTTATAATACACTTTTCTAATGATGTCTGTATTGTTCCTTCATTGTTTCTTTTCTACAAAACAACTGCAAATGTAGCAAAAGTTATCTGGTGAATTATGACACCCCTGGTAGACATTTTGATTACGTTGTTAGAACCCGAAGTTTAATCCATTACAACCACTAAATGCTTAACGGAATAGTGGTAAGCGCACCACCACACTCATATGAACTCTGTCTAAAAGAAAATGTGTCTTTGCTCCTCATATCAACCAATCACAGCTCGGCTTTCATTTCTTATACTGCTAAGATTTGCTATGATTGGATGCTATAGGCACCACCACACTTTGGAAGCTGGGTTAAGAAAACCTTATCTGCCCACAGCAGCCAATCACACCACAGCGTCCATTGGTTTCTATTAGAGTCCATTAGTCTAATGACATCAAAATCATCCAACAAGTAAAGGGGTCAAAATATGAGTAAGAAAAGCCAACGGAGTCAGTGATAAAAATGTATATGATGGAATGTTTTCGATATTTCTACTTAGTTTAGCGATAGAAACTATATATAAAAATCTCCTCTAACTTTTCAAATAATTTTACCCCCGGAAGACTTGTATTATCGGTCAGTGAGGTGTGTACATTTTTTTAGTATGTATGTCAATGAGAGTACTTTCTGACCTCTCTTGCTATAGGTGTTATATGGGTATGTTATTTTCTAATTTGTATGTAAATATTGCCCACCACAATCAATGTACAAATGCCAAATTAAGACTTCATCTGTAGCTAATATGGTTAGGACCCAGGGGGATATTGGCCTTTCATGACATAACAAGATGTATAGAAAAGAAATGAGGATCCAACTGTAGCATCCAGCTGCAGAAAGAGCAACTAAGTTGTTTGATCCCTTTGTAGTGATTTTTCTTTTATTCCATAACAAAGTGATGCAGATTTATTAATACAGTCCTAAATTTAAACTGCATAAAACTAGAGGCATGCCTTGTGATCAATTTGGAAAATGTTGCAGTATATCGATGACGTACTGCTAATATCACTACAACAAGAAACCATGCGGTTACTATAGGGTTATTGTGTCGGGGGTGGGGGGAAGCTGGTGCTGAACAGTACCGTCTCCCTGCCTGGCTTCTTGATTTTAGGATGCAGATACAAGTTGAATACAATGGTGGACTAGAGAGACACTTTATACTTTGGTTTTTATGTCTGGACTCTTAATAAATCTGGAGTGTTTGACCAGTAGGATGTGCCTAGTCACAAACCTTACTCCAATCAGAGACTGAAATAATATTTGTAACTTCCCAATTTCCTCATAGATTGAAAGCTTGTGAGCAGGGACCTCACTCCTCATGAATTATGAGATTTTTGATACTATGTTTTGTCTCATATTGTCTGCATACAGTGTCTTGTGAAAGTATTTGGCCCCCTTGAACTTTTCAACCTTTTGCCACATTTCAGGCTTCAAACATAAAGATATAAATTCTAATTTTTTTGTGAAGACTCAACAAGTGGCACACAATTGTGAAGTGGAACGAAATTTATTGGATATTTTAAACTTTTTTTACAAATAAAAAACTGAAAAGTGGGGCGTGCAATATTATTTGGCCCCTTTACTTTCAGTACAGCAACTCACTCCAGAAGTTCAGTAAGGATCTCCGAATTATCCAATGTTGTCCTAAATGACTGGTATTGATAAATAGAATCCACCTGTGTGTAATCAAGTCTCCGTATAAAAGCACCTGCTCTGTGATAGTCTCAGGGTTCGGTTTCAAGTGCAGAAAGCATCATGAAGACCAAGGAACACACCAGGCAGGTCCGAGATACTGTTGTGGTGAAGTTTAAAGCCGGATTTGGATACAAAAAGATTTCCCAAGTGTTAAACATCTCAAGGAGCACTGTGCAAGTGATCATATTGAAATGGAAGGAGTATCAGACCACTGCAAATCTACCAAGACCCGGCCGTCCCTCTAAACTTTCATCTTGAACAAGGAGAAGACTGATCAGAGATGCAGCCAAAAGGCCCATGATCACTCTGGATGAACTGCAGAGATCTACAGCTGAGGTGGGACAGTCTGTCCATAGGACAATAATCTGTCGTTCACTGCACAAATCTGGCCTTTATGGAGAAGTGGCAAGAAGAAAGCCATTTCCCAAAGATATCTAAAAAGTCTCGTTTGGTGTTTGCCACAAGCCATTTAGGAGACACCAAACATGTGGAATAAGGTGCTCTGGTCAGATGAAGCCAAAATCGAACTTCTTGGCCACAATGCAAAACGATATGTTTGGCGTAAAAGCAACACAGCTCATCACCCTCAAAACACCATCCCCACTGTCAAACATGGTGGTGGCTGCATCATGGTTTGGGCCTGGTTTTCTTCAGCAGGGACAGGGAAGATGGTTAATATTGATGTGACGATGGAAGCAGCCAAATACAGGACCATTCTGGAAGAAAACCTGTTGGAGTCTGCAAAACACCTGAGACTGGGACAGAGATTTATCTTCCAACAATACAATGATCCCAAACATAAAGCAAAATCTACAATCGAATGGTTCAAAAATAACCGCATCCAGGTGTTAGAATGGCCAAGTCACAATCCAGACCTGAATCCAATCGAGAATGTGTGGAAAGAGCTGAAAACTGCTGTTCACAAACGCTCTCCATCCAACCTCACTGAGCGAGAGCTGTTTTGCAAGGAACAATAGGCAAGAATTTCAGTCTCTTGATGTGCAAAACTGATGGAGACATACCCCAAGCGACTTGCAGCTGTAATCGCAGCAAAAGGTGAAGCTACAAAGTATTAACTCAAGGGGCCGAATAATAATGCACACCCCACCTTTCAGTTTTTTACTTGTTAAAAAAGTTCCAAATACTTTCACAAGGCACTGTATGTCCCCTCTGAATTGTGAAGCGCTGCTGAATATATTGGCGCTATATAAATAAAATTATTATTATTAGTATATTTCTGGCACATGGAACGTCACAGCTCATCATGAATTAGATGAGTTAAAATAATGAGTTGAAATGCTAGATTTTATCAAATTTTAGTGCATGTCTGAGTTGTGCCACTTTTTTTATATTCTGATGCAAATTCTTTGATGAATTGGGGCCTCATTTTTTTCCCAAGTACTATGAGGTTTCTATTGAACACTGTTTCAGGAAGTGCTCCTTCTTTTGTGGAGGTTTTGAAGTAGTTTTCCATTTTTCAAAGAAGTTTAGAAAAGTTTTTCAAAAAGTTTTTGAAAGGATTTTGATCTTTTTGAGGCTCACAAAAATAATTTTGTGAGCATGAGAGGTGAGGTCTACATTGAGGGCGATCTGTTTAAATCACCACTGATTGGCTTCCCTACTTTGACCAATGAGTATTTTTCCAGCCTTGGCTTTATGTCCAGCTGTGCATTTTTCATTCTGGCACTAATTCGGATATATCTGAACTGTGACTATAAAAATATAAAACTGAGTATTTTTAAAGGGAGAGCATAATAACAAACTGGCCTGTGGTTTAAAAAATGTTATTCTTCTTTGTTCTTTTCACATAGTTTTCATCACTGGCGGACATAGACTGAAAAGGGCCGCTTTGCAAGAAAAGTAAATGGACCCTTTCTAGCACAATAGCTCATTTTAATACACAATTTCAGCTGCTTTGGAGGTGGAAATGGGCCCCCTTATCACTTGGGCCCCTGTGCGTGTGCACAGCCTGCACCAATAGTATGTCTGCCCTGGTTTTAATAATGTCTGTATTTTTTATTTTACATATCACTGAAAAAAAAAGTTAATCTTGCAATTTAAATACTGTTCACTAGACCTAATATTAGAAGCACATTTCGGGCTACGTCACACTAGGTGACGTCGCCGGAGATGTCGGAGGCGACTGGCAGGAGCCCGCACGTTTTTGGCGCCCCGCCAGCTTCACCGCCGCATGTTTACATGCGGCGACACCTCTGGCGATGCACTGGTGATCTGACAGGCGGCATCGCCGCTGGGGTGTCTCAAAACCCCAGCGGCGATGCAGTACAATGGGAGCCTATGGATCCCATGGCCTGTCAGATCGCTGTCGGCCGTTTACATGGGGCGATGTGTGCACATCGCCCAGAGTGGCCGCCTGGTTTCACAGCGCTGCTGTGAAACCCGGCGACCACTCAAATGTGTCGCCCTCACCTATTTACATTGGGAAACGCATTGGCGATGTTGGCGGTGATAGGCCACGCCCCAGCATCGCCTAAAAAATCGCCGCCGACGTCGACAGGTGTGACGTGGCCCTTCATGTTCTGTACAGATGACTTTACAGCAGTCTTAATAGCATCACAGACTGGTTTACAATGACATGTAGCACCTGAACATACAGACAATAACAGAATCCACCATTAATATGGAATATTATATGAAAAATACATTCTCAGTAGGTCATTTTCTGATGATACATTTCCTCTAAGGAGCTTGTGTAAACGTCTTGTTCTAAACTTGCAAGTTATTAAAGTATTTTACAGTGATTTTATCTTTCTTGCTATCACCTCCTGTTCCTTTCCAATAAACTCAAAAGGAAATTGGTACAAAATCATAAAGATGCGAATGAGCCTCTGCTGATTAATACTTCACAAGGATAGGATTGCACTTAATGTGAAGTACTTTGGAAAAAGCTTGTTTAGCTAAGAATAATATAAAGAAGATTCAGTCCTTCTATTTTTATAGATTGCGAGTCATCTAGGTTGTAGGTTTTCTTGCTGGGATGGCGGCACTGATCCTATAACCAGTCTGGAGTCTGCTGTGTAACTCAACGTGTCCCCATCTGACCCAGAATGAGTCACTTTTTTAATCTACTACAGGCACCAAACTCAGCTTGCAAATCTGTCTGTGCCCTGAAGTGTCTAGAAAAAAGCATTTAAATCCATATCACAAGTTAGTAGCCTTGTGAGAGTTTCTACAATGGGCAAAAATTCACATCATTTTCCTTGCTCATCTTAAGGTACCTTTTGTCAGCATCAAACAGATCTTCAACCACTTCATGGACTCGTTGGAGGACAAATCATGTAGGAGTAGATGCCATTTTTTTGCATTGAGAGACACCTCTTCTGGGAGCAGATGCCATCTTTTCGTGCAAATTGTAAGTTGAATTCCACACTGGTGGACACAGACAGAAAATGGCCCATGTGCAAGAAGAATAAATGGGCCCTTTGTCCCTTGAGTGCTCTTAAAAATGCAAAATTGCATCGACTTTGGAAATAAAAATGGGCCCGGTGACCTCTTGGGCTCCTGGAATTCCCATCATGCTCAGACAAAGAAATGTAGTATGCACTTAACCTTACTCTTCTGCTAATCATTTGGTTCTGTCCTTAGCATCAATAGGGTATAATAGAATTTGCAGCCCCGGAGCTACTCTTCCAGCAATGTTAGTTCTTATGGAGCATTGTTATGCCATGTGAGCACTACAGTCAATCAGTGATCACTAATGAGCCTCTTTGTTAACCTTCCTTCCTTCCAACAAACCTTGGAGAGAAAAAGGAAGATTGAGGACTGTAGCCCACTAGCTGAATAGTTATAGTACTCATGGCATGTCAATATAACATGAGTCCTGAGAAACCTGATGCCAACATTGTTGGAACGGTGCCGATACGGGAAGGGAGTATCTGATATTTTTACGCACACACACTGCAGCACTGCACAGAGCAGATCATTTCCTTCACAGAGGGGCGAATTCGGCACAGTATTGTGGAGAAGATGTCTGCTAAGTGCAATGCGGTTTAATCAGCATCTATATCGATGAAAGGGGTAATCCTACTGGAGACTGGGGTGGGCCTGCTGGGGACTGAGCTGTGCTTGTTGGAGTCTGGGTATGACGTTACAGCCAGGCTCCAAAACAGCATGCCTCTAGATTGGGGCTGAGCTGCTCCACCACACACCGAACTGTCATATCTCGGTAACCATGCAAAATGCTTACAGGGTGTAAATTACAAACTGTTAGCATTTTGCAGCCTAGATATACACAGATTTTAGGAAAAACCTGGACAACCCCTTTAAGAAGGGGTTGACAAAACCTTAAAAAAGGGCTTGTTGGATCTGCTGCAGTTTGGTGATTCTATCACACTAAACTGTATATTGCTTATGCCATGGGACAGTGACATTCATTGTGTTGGCCAGGGGTGTAACTACAATGGGTGCAGGGGTTGCGATCGCACCCGGGGCCTGCAGCCTAGGGGGGCCCCAAAAGTCCCTTTGGCCTATAGAAAAAGACTAACACTATTAAAGATTTGCAATAATTGGGGGCCCCGTTGGAGCTTTCGCATCAGGGCCCCTAGGCCTGAAGTTACGCCACTGATGTTGGCATTCATCCGGTGATCATAAAGGGGTCTACAGTGGGAGTAGAGCTCAATCATTTTTACATTCCTTTAGAAAATCATGTAGGTAAAGCTTCAGGCGCTCAGTCAGAGGATTTCTCCGTGAGACAATAACCCTTCTGCAGTTCTGAATTATAATATATCCTTACAAAATTATTATCTAAAACTGAATTAAAAGTTACATTAAAAAGCTTTTCTTTTCACAAGCCTTGAACACCCCTTTAAGTAGAAGAAAGACAAATGCTATAGAATAGAACAAGAAGAAAAGCACATTGCAGAATGTGAAGTTTCTGTGGAGAATCTGGGACATGTCATCAACAGGGGGTAAGCACCTGGCATTCACACGTACAAGGCTAAAATATAGGGCGAAGGAAGGAGAAAAACGAACATGGTAATAGCTTCTGCTTCAAAGCTTATTCATTTAGTTTGCATGGGCAAATATTATAACGGCAGAAATGAAAGCATTCACCAGCAAAAATAACCTATTGATGCCAACGATACTAGATAAAAATCTTGAGCTCCAATCATCACTCAGTATTGTACCAGACTAAACTTACAAGTGCAGTTTTGTCCTAATCTTTCTATTCTATTTTTTCTTCGTGGATAAAGATCTGATCACATTTTATATCAACTTTATGCAAGAATTCACATTTAACACTGGTATGCTGCAAATGTTATCGGTAGGTGTTCAACTGCAGGGACCTGAAAAATGAGACAGAAAGCATAATCTCGTCTGTGGAAACGGCTGTATGTCCATGGTCCAGCTTCCTGCCGCTTCACTGATGCCTCCACCTAATGCCAGTCATTACACTGATTGCCCATCTGCTACGGGATACAATACAAATTTCTCTATCTCACCATCAAAGCTCTCCACAGTTCTTAACTGCCTACATCTCATCCCTAATGTCAGTCTACTAGCCTACCTATGCCCTTCGTTCTGCAACTGATCTCAGACTAATGCCACCCAGAATTCAATTCTAACACACGTCCATCTCACAAGATTTCACGCGTGCTGCCCCAGTGTACTGAAATGCACTAAAAGCCCATGATGTCAGAGAAGAGGCGGAGATGATGACTAGCAGGTAAGTGGGTGAGAGGCAGATTGGGCCTACAGTCACTATTACCAGAGAAATGGCCATAGTTGTTCAGTGGGAACCTGATGACCAAATGATAACTACTGACTTTGGAAGGAACCCAAAGATCAAATACTGACTCCAGAATTAACTCAAAGACTGAACATCCAATACTGATTACTGCTTCCTGAAAGAACCCAAAGACTAATCACCTAATGCTAACACCTAATAGTGACTCCAAAATGAGCTCAAAGACTGAACACCAAAGAACAAACAACACCATCAGGAAGCAATCTACGTGAATCGGGCCTTTGTGTCCTGTTCAGATATGCGGTACTCAGTAGGGGAGGGAAGTTTCCTACCAGATTTGGACTTGCAGATTAATGGGTCATTATACAGCCCCGTTAGAGCAATTGTGTTAATTACTTAAAATAGTTAATTAAGTGAGATTGTGACTAAGGCAAGGGTGACATTGACAGTTCCCCTATAGACAGAGTTAACAATATTAGTAACAGGTATCCAGTGTAATAAGTAATCGTATATTTAAGGCATCACATTAAAAACCTTTGTAAGGCCCCTTTCACACTAGTTTTTTTGTCCGGATCCGGCGGATCCGGCAAATAACGCATCTTCCAAGGGTCCCGCCTAATGGCCGCACGTACAGCCTACTTGCGGCAAGCCCCATGCATTGTGTATGGGGCTTGCGGTAAGGTGCGTAAAGTGGATTTGCGGAAGATGCGGCAGGTGCAGCCGCCAAAAAAAACACGGTCATCAGCTTTTTTTTTGCAGCCGCAACTGCTGCAATTGCCGTAACCGCACTTGCCACACCTTACCGCAAGCCCCATACACAATACATGGGGCTTATCGCAAGCGGGGTGCAAGTGCAGCCGTTAGGCGGAAAATGCAGCAGATACGTTTTTTTTGTCCGGATCTGCCTCATTTACATAAAAACGCCAGTGTGAAAGCACCCTAACACTTGTTGTGTATCAGTCCATCTTCTAGTAATTGCTTGCACTTATTCCTTATCGTACTATGACAATACTGTTTTATTGTTTTTGTGAAATACATTTCTGTTGTACATCACCACTGAGTTGCCTTTACTGCTTCGTTGCATCCTCGTACCCGTCTTACACACCCGCTTAGGTACCCAAGAGCAACTTGACTTTTTATTTTTTCTGGACAGCTTGTAAAAAAATCATAGACAGATAATATTTTTTACGAACACTGGGAATATGCTAATAAATCATTAAGAATATAGGTGATAGATGTCTATGGCCATAATTCTGTTCAGTTGATACGAGCTTCACACACACTGTGAAATGTAAAATGGTGAAAATTACAGTCAGAATACTCCATGAAAGTTTCTTCAGCTTCAAAAAATGTTTTTTACGGACAGGGCAAAAAATTGTCCTACTTTTACAGACTGTTCTGGAATTTCTGTACGATTGTCAACCCTGCCCAAGAGATATGGGGCCACTTCTACCTCTAAAGAAGGTGGAATTGTGCATTCTGATGAACTACTGGACTGCTGTACAGTCATAGCCAAAAGTTTTGAGAATGATACAAATATTATAATATTAATTTTTACAAAGTCTACAGCTTCAGTTTTTCTAATGGCAATTTGCATATACTCCAGAATGTCATAAAGAGTGATCAGCTTAACAGCAATTACTTGCAAAGTCAATATTTGCATAGAAAATGAACTTTAACCCCCAAAACACATTTCAACATCATTGCAGTCCTGCCTTAAAAGGAGCAGCTAACATCATTTTAGTGATTGTTCCATTGACACAGGTGTGGGTGTTGATGAGGACAGGGCTGGTGATCAATCAGTCATGATTAAGTAAGAATGACACCACTGGACACTTTAAAAGGAGGCTGGTGCTTGGTATCATTGTTTCTCTTCAGTTAACCATGGTTATCTCTAAAGAAACACGTGCAACCATCATTGCACTGCACAAAAATGGCCTAACAAGGAAGAGTATCGCAGCCACAAAGATTGCACCTCAGTCAACAATCTATCGCATCATCAAGAACTTCAAGGAGAGAGCTTCGATTGTTGTCAAAAAGGTTCCAGGGTGCCCAAGAAAGACCAGCAAGCGCCAGGACCGTATCTTAAAACTGTTTCAACTGCGGGATCGGACTACCAGCAGTGCCGGGCTTGCTCAGGAATGGCAGCAGGTTGGTGTGAGTGCTTCTGCACGCACTGTGAGGCGGAGACTCTTTGAGCAAGGCCTGGTTTCAAGGAGGGCAGCAAAGAGGCCACTTCTCTCCAGAAAAAACATCAGGGACCAACTGATATTCTGCAAAGGTACAGGGAGTGGACTGCTGAGGACTGGGGTAAAGCCATTTTCTCTGATGAATCCCCTTTTCGATTGTTTGGGACATCAGGAAAACAGCTTATTCGGAGAAGAAGAGGTGAGCGCTACCACCAGTCTTGTCTCATGCCAACTGTAAAGCATCCTGAAACCATTCATGTGTGGGGTTGCTTCTCAGCCAAGGGAATCGGCTCACTCACAGTCTTGCCTAAAAACACAGCCATGAATAAAGAATGGTACCAGAATGTCCTCCAAGAGCAACTTCTCCCAACCGTCCAAGAGCAGTTTGGCGCCCAACAATGCCTTTTCCAGCATGATGGAGCACCTTGCCATAATGCAAAGGTGATAACTAAATGGCTCAGGGAACAAAACATAGAGATTTTGGGTCCATGGCCTGGAAACTCCCCAGATCTTAATCCCATTGAGAACTTGTGGTCAATCATCAAGAGACAGGTGGACAAACAAAAAGCAACACATTCTGCCAAAATCCAAGCATTGATTATACAAGAATGGACTGCTATCAGTCAGGATTTGGTCCAGAAGTTGATTGAGAGCATGCCAGGGAGAATTGCAGAGGTCCTGAGGAAGAAGGGTCAACACTGCAAATATTGACTTGCTGCATTAACTCATTCTGTCAATATAACCTTTTGGTACTCATAATATGATTGCAATTATATTTCTGTATCTATTATATAATTGCGAATCGCAAAAGCGCCCCTCTCGGCGCTACTTCCGGCGTGGTCATGTGGATACGCGCGAAGCATTGGCCGCGAAGCGGCCATTGCGAGCCGTTCGCGGCCAATGCTTCGCCGTTCTAACTCCGCCACACAGCCCCGCAATGTCCGTACTCCCCCTCCCATATGTCCCCACCCCCCCATATGTCCGCACCACCCCCCATTATGTCCGCACCCCACCCCCATTATGTCCGCACACCCACACATTATGTCCGCACACCCCTCCCATATCTGCTCACAACCTCCACCCCCCTATATGTCCTCACACCCCCCCACAGTACCCCCCCTCCCATATGTCCCCCCCCCATATGTCCGCACCACCCCCGATTATGTCCGCACCCCACTCCCATTATGTCCGCACACCCCCACATTGTGTCCGCACACCCACACATTATGTCCGCACACCCCTCCCATATCTGCTCACAACCTCCACCCCCCTATATGTCCTCACACCCCCCCACAGTACCCCCCCTCCCATATGTCCCCACCCCCCCCATATGTCCGCACCTCCCCCCATTATGTCCGCACCCCACCCCCATTATGTCCGCACACCCCCACATTATGTCCGCACACCCCTCCCATATCTGCTCACAATCTCCACCCCCCTATATGTCCTCACACCCCCCCACAATATGTCCGCACACCCCCCCAATATGTCCCCGACCCGCCGCACCTAAGCCCCTACCCCCTAAGCCCCGCCGCACCTAAGCCCCTACCCCCCGCCGCCTCCCCGCCGCTCCTAAGCCCCTACCCCCTAAGCCCCGCTGCACCTAAGCCCCTACACCCTAAGCCCCGCCGCACCTAAGCCCCGAACCGCCGCACCTAAGCCCCTACCCCCTAAGTCCGCCGCACCCCTACACCCTAAGCCCCGACCCGCCGCACCTAAGCCCCTACCCCCTAAGCCCCGCCGCACCTAAGCCCCTACCCTCTAAGCCCCGCCGCACCTAAGCCCCTACACCCTAAGCCCCGCCGCACCTAAGCCCCTACCCCCTAAAACACGCCGCACCTAAGCCCCTACCCCCTAAGCCCCGCCGCACCTAAGCCCCTACCCCCTAAGCCCCGCCGCACCTAAGCCCCTACACCCTAAGCCCCGCCGCACCTAAGCCCCTACCCCCTAAAACCCGCCGCACCTAAGCCCCTACCCCCTAAGCCCTGCCGCACCTAAGACCCTACCCTCTAAGCCCCGCCGAACCTAAGCCCCTACCCCCTAAAACCCGCCGCACCTAAGCCCCTACCCCCTAAGCCCCGCCGCACCTAAGCCCCTACCCTCTAAGCCACGCCGCACCTAAGCCCCTACCCCCCCTACCCCCTAAGCCCTGCCGCACCTAAGCCCCTACCCTATAAGCCCCGCCGCATCTAAGCTCCGACCCTATAAGCCCCGCCGCATCTAAGCCCCTAACCCCTAAGTCTAAGTCCGCCGCACCTAAGCCCCTACCCCCTAAGTCCGTCGCACCTAAGCCCCTACACCCTAAGCCCCGCCGCACCTAAGCCCCGAACCGCCGCACCTAAGCCCCTACCCCCTAAGTCCGCCGCACCCCTACACCCTAAGCCCCGACCCGCCGCACCTAAGCCCCTACCCCCTAAGCCCCGCTGCACCTAAGCCACTACCCTCTAAGCCCCGCCGCACCTAAGCCCCTACACCCTAAGCCCCGCCGCACCTAAGCCCCTACCCTTTAAGCCCCGCCGCATCTAAGCCCCTATCCCCTAAGCCCCGCCGCCTCCTAAGCTCCCGCCGCTTTCCCCCGCCGCTGTCGCTAACACCTAAGGCCCTACACCCGAAGCCCCCGCCGTCCCCTAACCTAACGCCCCCGTCGATCACTTACATGCCTTCTTAGTCATCTGATCGTCCGTCCGATCCACAAGTCCTCCATCCGGCCAGGCGTCCTCTTCCTCCGGCCCCGCCGGTCTTCTCTCTTCTTTCCCCCATCGCCGGCTCTTCGTCCGGCCCCCGGGGTCTTCTGTCTTCTTTCCGCCAACTTCCAGCTCCGATGTCCTCTTCACTTCTCATTGAGATACAATGGACGAAAAATCCGCCATTCTATCTCTATGAGATGTGAGCCGCTCTTCTGATTGGTCGCTGTCTACTGCCCTCAGCCAATCAGAAGAGCGACTCATTTCCCATTCACATACATTACCGGTGTGTCGGCGATTTTATGGCCGCCCACCTGGTTCTATTTGTCGGCCCTAAAATCGCGGACACACCGCTAATGCATGTCTATGGGCAGTCAAGCCGATTTCTGATTGGTCGCTCTCTGCTGACGCCGACCAATCAGAATTCGACCTCACTGCCCATAGACATACATTAGCGGTGTGTCCGCGATTTTGGGGCCGACAAATAGAACTAGGGGCCCGGCCGTTAATTCGCCGACACACCGCTAATGTATGTCAACAAATAAATTTAATAATAAAAAAAATAATAAAAAAATAAATAAAAAATAATTAAAAAAATAATTAAAAAATAATAAATAATTACATTAAAAATAATAATAAAAAAAAAAAATAATAATAATATCAGCCCTTTCAGCGGACCTGAAGGAGAACTGTGTCTCAGCCTCAGGCTCACTTAAAATAACTAATAAATTTAATAATTAAAAAAATAATTAAAAAATAATTAAAAAATAAAAAAATAAATAAAAAATAATAAAAAAATAAATAAAAAAAAATAATAAAAAAATACAAATATGCTAATAATATGAGCCCTTTGAGCGGACCTGAAGGAGAACTGTGTCTCAGCCTCAGGCTCACTTAAAATAACTAATAAATTTAATAATAAAAAAAATAATTAAAAAATAATAAAAGAATAAATAAAAAATAATAAAAAAATAAATAAAAAATAATAATAAAAAATACAAATATGCTAATAATATGAGCCCTTTGAGCGGACCTGAAGGAGAACTGTGTCTCAGCCTCAGGCTCACTTAAAATAACTAATAAATTTAATAATAAAAAAAATAATTAAAAAATAATTAAAAAATAATAAAAAAATAAATAAAAAATAATAAAAAAATAAATAAAAAATAATAATAAAAAAATACAAATATGCTAATAATATGAACCCTTTGAGCGGACCTGAAGGAGAACTGTGTCTCAGGCTCAGACTCACTTAAAATAACAAATAATAAATTAATTTAATAATAAAAAAAATAATTAAAAAATAATTAAAAAATAAATAAAAAATTATACATAATAACATAAAAAATAAGAATAAAAAAAAAAATGCTAATAATAATGGTATTACTGCTAATAATAATGCTATTAATGCTAATAATTATGCTATTAATGCTAATATTTATGTTATTAATGCTAATAATTATGGTATTAATGGTAATAATAATGCTATTAATGCAAATAATATTGCTATTAATTCTATTATTAATGCTATTAATGCTAATAATTATGCTATTAATGCTAATATTTATGCTATTAATGGTAATAATAATGCTATTAATGCAAATAATATTGATATTAATGCTAATAATTATGCTATTAATGCTAATATTTATGCTATTAATGCTAATAATTATGCTATTAATGCTAATATTTATGCTATTAATGCTAATAATTATGCTATTAATGGTAATAACAATGCTATGAATGCAAATAATATTGCTATTAATGCTATTATTAATGCTATTAATGTTAATAATTATGCTATTAATGCTAATAATTATGCTATTAATGGTAATAATAATGCTATTAATGCAAATAATATTGCTATTAATTCTATTATTAATGCTATTAATGCTAATAATTATGCTATTAATGCTAATATTTATGCTATTAATGGTAATAATAATGCTATTAATGCAAATAATATTGATATTAATACTAATAATTATGCTATTAATGCTAATATTTATGCTATTAATGCTAATAATTATGCTATTAATGGTAATAACAATGCTATGAATGCAAAATAATATTGCTATTAATGCTATTATTAATGCTATTAATGTTAATAATTATGCTATTAATGCTAATAATTATGCTATTAATGGTAATAATAATGCTATTAATGCAAATAATATTGCTATTAATTCTATTATTAATGCTATTAATGCTAATAATTATGCTATTAATGCTTATATTTATGCTATTAATGGTAATAATAATGCTATTAATGCAAATAATATTGATATTAATGCTAATAATTATGCTATTAATGCTAATATTTATGCCATTAATGCTAATATTTATGCTTTTAATGGTAATAATAATGTTATTAATGCAAATAATATTGATATTAATGCTAATAATTATGCTATTAATGCTAATATTTATGCTATTAATGCTAATAATTATGCTATTAATGCTAATATTTATGCTAATAATTGTATTATTAATTCTATTAATGCAAATAATATTGCTATTAATACTATTATTAATGCTATTAATGCTAATAATTATGCTATTAATGCTAATAATTATGCTATTAATGGTAATAAGAATGCTATGAATGCAAATAATATTGCTATTAATGCTATTATTAATGCTATTAATGTTAATAATTATGCTATTCATGCTATTAATAATGCTATTAATGCTATTAATAATGCTATTAATGCTATTAATGTTATTAATAATGCTATTAATGCTATTAATAATGCTATTAATGCTATTAATAATACTATTAATGCTATTAATGCTATTAATAATGCTATTAATAATACTATTAATGCTATTAATTCTATTAATAATGCTATTAATGCTATTAATAATGCTATTAATGCTATTAATTGTATTATTAATGCTATTAATGCTATTAATAATACTATTAATGCTATTAATGCTAATATTAATGCTATTAATTGTATTATTAATGCTATTAATGCTATTAATAATGCTATTAATGCTATTAATAATACTATTAATGCTATTAATGCTAATAATAATGCTATTACTGCTAATAATAATGCTATTAATGCTAATAATTATGCTATTAATGCTAATATTAATGCTAATAATGCTAATAATAATCATATTAACGCTATTAATAAAGCTATTAAGGCTAATAATCATGCTATTTATGCTATTCAAAATGCTATTAATGCTAATAATATAGCTATTAATGCTATTAATAATGCTATTAATGCTATTAATAATACTAATAATGCTATTAATGCTATTAATAATGCTATTAATGCTATTAATGCTATTAATAATGCTATTAATGCTATTAATGCTATTAATAATGCTATTAATGCTATTAATTCTATTAATAATGCTATTAATGCTATTAATAATGCTATTAATGCTATTAATTGTATTATTAATGCTATTAATAATGCTATTAATGCTATTAATAATACTATTAATGCTATTAATGCTAATATTAATGCTATTAATTGTATTATTAATGCTATTAATGCTATTAATAATGCTATATAATAATGCTATTACTGCTATTAATACTGCTATTACTGCTAATAATAATGCTATTGCTAATATTATTGCTATTGATGATGCGATTATTATTTAAAAATCTTTTAAAAAAAAAAATATTCTAGACACCCGATGCATTTGCATCGGGCTCACAGCTAGTATGATATAAACATCAGACAAACACAAATAAAAACCAGAGGGCAGCAGATCATGTGAAAATAGAATTTTGGTGTCATTCTCAAAACTTTTGGCCATGACTGTATATTGTTCTCGCACAGAGGCCTTCTTCTCTCTATGTCCACTCCTGTTATTCTGCATAGTAAAAAAAACGAACCAACATAGATGATATGTACGCAATTTGGGGTTTGCAGATGTAATTTTTTATAAATGTAAAGAGTAAGATGTTTTGTAACTGATGAGCTGTCACTGTAGGTGTCATGAATGTGTTGCATCCTCCTGTTACTTCTTGGGAACCTGGGATCAGGACAGGAGATCTCTTAGCGTTTAATTGATTGCAGGACCTCTGTGGAGCCCACTTGACTGTTATCTTGTGGATTTATATCTTTTCATGCTGAATGGGTTAAGTACCCTTTCCAGTCAAGCTGAAATTTATTTTAGCCTTAATCCCAGCTGCAGTTCCTATTATCACTCCCTTCTGATAGATATATTTACCAGCCCATAGCTTCACTCTATGGATAAAGATTCCCTAGCAACGGGTTAACCCATTGGTCTCTTGGTCTAAGGTGTGTGGATGGGTGTAATGAGGGTCCCTTATGTGACATCCCAACTCCCCTGGCCACAGGGATACTACACTCTCTCTCTTGTGGGTGCAGTACCCCTATGTGGTGTCTCGACCAGTGGGGCGCCACATATTATTTGTAAAAAGTTTTAATATGTTATAGGAGCTAAAATCTATTGCTGGTCAGTGGTAAGCTCCTTGCATTAGCTGCACAGTGAGAGCAGTGTATGTGCTCAATAGTAAATCTATGGATCCATCCGCCTTATTGTGCAGAGGCCAATGGATAGACGTGCGCACGTTCCGTATTTGCTGAGTTTTTTTTTACCTGCTCCTGATTTGCCGTGTGGACACACTGCATTTTTATTGCAATTTTGTATGTGTTATTGAGTGCAGTTTTGTTAGAAAACTGCAAGAAAATCCTTATGACAGCAAAGTCAATGAGGAGCCTGGCGTTTTGTGCACATCTTGCTTTTATTCCATTGCAGATTTGGTGCAGAAATAAATCTGCAGCTTGTAAAACATTTCAGTGTTTTTGCAGCATTTTTTCATCCCAGAATGCATGACAAATGCATGGAAGAAACACATAAATACACATAAAAAGCAAGTTCTTTTTCTGCCAAAAGGTAATGATTTTGTGCAGAAATTTCTGCAACCAAATACTCAACATGTGCACATAGCTTTTCTGTTAGGGCAGAGACACCCTATGTGAGATGCATGTAAGATACTCGCATGCATCTTGCATTACTCACCCAGCCCGGCCGCCGCTGCCTCTTTAGACAGGAGTGCATTACCTGCTTGTGTTTCTATGGAGCTGACGCGCTCCCATTCAGAGAGGTGGCGGCTAGGCTGGGTGAGTAATGCGAGATGTGTGGCGCCCCGCTGGGTAAGCAGCCACCAGAGGTACCTCACTCCTGCGGTAAGGGAGTGTAGTGCCCCTGTTCTCCAGGTGCTGGGATGGTGCAGTTAAGCCCACAACACACACACACACAGAGACAGGCCCCTGGGACGGTGGGTGGACCCTGAGGGAGGACCCAGGTAACAAATAAGGGAAACAGGAAGTGTTATGAACAGAAGAGACGGTAGACGGAGACTGGAGGAGTAACATCAACTGTCAAGGAGTGATATTCAAGGCGGTGTGGTGCTGACTCCGATGGGTTGGAGCAAATGGCACCGCGCTCACCCACGGGAGGTAAAGGCTGACTGACAGAGAGAAGAGCCCTAAGGATGTGGACGAGACATTGACCCCCATACGCCTGAATCTGACGAGACAGAGGGGTTGGTGGAAGACACAGGCACCGGCCCTGCAGACAGTGTGTAAGGTTCAAGCCCGAGCCAAAACTGGAGGCCTCAGACTTCAAACAGGAGCTGGGGGCCAAACTCCCGACACATCTTGGGGAAGGTATCCATACTAGGGAGCAGTGCCAGGGAGGGATCCTAATGGTGTCCAGGACACACAGAAGCACTCGTGGCTACTGGTACCTGAGCTCTGTGTCGTTGAGAGCCTGGGAGGCAGAGCGACGATCCGCTCGCCTCATATGAAAGTTACCCCTTATATCGCCGAGAGACGAGACCCACCAGAGACTGTGATACCGAGAGAAAGTAGAGAGAGGGCACCAACTGTGGCTTGACTGTACTAACACGGCTCTGGAGAAAGTGCTGTACCAGAGAGTGGCAAGGAACGTACCTGGTGGCCATGTTTTAACACCCAAGTTAAAGTACCGGAACTGCAGCTGTGGTGTCTGTGTGACTTTCTTGAGCGATGACCACTGGCTGCGAAGGCTGCCCAGAACGCCAAGGGTACTGTCAACGGAGTGAACATCTGCTAAGGTACGAGCTGGGGGAACCACTCCACTGCCCTGGAGACTACGCTCCACCTGCGGGGAGCGACGCCATCCAAGCTGCCGGTCCCCTTACCCAGAGGATCTGCAGCAGCGGCCGCCCTGGTCGCATACCGCAGGTGGCGTCACGAATACCCCTTTTCCCCTCAAACTTTCCCTAACATCCCCCGCTTATTTAAATGACACCCCCAGGGTCACAGGACCAGGTCTCGGCCCCTGTCTGTCCCGATGAAAAGGACTGAAAAGAGGTGAAGTAGAACAACGAGGAACCACCTGGTTCCCGAGTCTTCCCCGGCCCTGGAGTGGGCATGTCAGATGCATGCGAGTGTTTCCACCGGTTGTCTCATTCCTGGTTTTGACTTACAAATGCTAATGTAAAAAACTCATCAAATACTCAACATGTGCACGTGGTCTAAGGCTATGTTCACACAGGGCGCTCTTGCTGCAACAAAACTGGACCAAAACTGATGTGAGATGTTTGTAAAGAAATTCTCCCCCAGATGTAATCCTGCTCTTTTGTGTAAGATTTTGCTGTATTTTTTTTACTGCGGTTTTGTTACATTTTTACTAGTTTTCTAATTTTGGTACACAATTGAAAATATAATGATTTTCATGATGTGACAATACAAAACGGAGGCAAAAACGCAGCAAAGAATTGACAGCTCATTCTTTCAAAAATGCAGCAAAAACCGAATAAGGTTCCATTTCTGGCAGGAAATAAAACCAATGCATGTGTACAACCTTTCCTGAATCATATAGGTTTCGCTGGGAATGAAAAACGCACTTTAGATCAGCATGGATTTGCATAAAGCCAAGGTAAAAACCCACCAAAAAATACAGGAAAAATACTCTGTATGAACACAGCCAAAGACTTCAACCCATGGTGTGATTGGTGTTTTGAGCAATCAGTAGGGTCGTCTCCAATCAGCAACTCCTATAGCATATTAAAACTTTTTTTTTATCAAATAATAGATACTCTTTAATATTTAAAGAAACAAATCAGTACTATGTTTGGTCAGTTACACTGACCATCAATCCGGGGGTGGGGGATGGAGGCTTACCATTTTGAAGAATTAACCACTTTGTGGTATCTTTGTATTGCGTTTGTGGGAGGAGTTGTGACCGAAAACCATCGGTAGGGTTTAAATAATAATATGTTTTCATACATCTATTTTTATGGGTATAGAGAAACCAAATACACTTTATTTTTATTTCCTTACTTGAAGGTGGGGACTATGTTTCAAACTTTAAAGTGTTCTTTATAATAGTAATAACTTTCATTTTTAACTTTTCACTTTGTTATTTAGTTCCCTTAGTGGACTTGCATTTGTCATGCACTGTCATTGCGCGGACTCTCTGTAGTCTATGTTGGACGCTGCTGTAATTAAATGTGTGGGAATTTCTTCAGGAACTCCATGAATTAATGTCAGTTTTGCTGTGAGCTGTGGTCAGCTGCTGGATAATGTAAAGCTTAGGTGTGACTCACCTGGAATCTCCTCCCCTGGCCTTTAAATAGCCTTCCCTTTCCTCTATCTGATAGATAAAGTATAGAGTATAGAGCCTATCAGATGCCGTTGATAGAGTAAAGGCCCCATTACACGCTGCGATGTGCATCGCTGCCACGTCGTGAACTGATCGCTGGTGAGCTGTCACACAGGCAGACTCACCAGCGATCAGGACCAGCGAGAACGCTGGTAACCATGGTAAACAGCGGGTAACTAAGCACCGCACTCTGCTTAGTTACCCGCTGTTTACCATGGTTACCAGCTCCCTGAGCTTGCTGTGCAGCGCTGGGAGCTTGTTCATCGTTAGTCTCCCACTTTTACACTTGCTGATGCTGCCTGCCCAGCGGGAGACCAATGATGGATTTATGGTCCTGTCCATAAATCTACGATCAACGATCAACGACTTATCATTGATCGTTGATATGTGTCACACACAACGATATTATTTTGACATCGCTGTAACATCACCAAAATCGTTCATGATATCGTTGTGTGTAATGGGGCCTTTAGACTTTTCTTGGTCACAGAGCTGTGAAGACGCAGCTGCTGTCGTGCTGAAGTCTAAGGCTGGTTTCACACTGCAGTTTTTCCCTGATCAGGTTCCAACGGGTTTGTGTGCCAAATCCAGGAGTGTCTCCAAAACTCAGAACAAGTGTCAATCTTTCAATGGCTGGGGTCACACTTTGAAGTGTAATTGCGTTTACTGCATCCACATCCGGATGCGGTAGTCACAATTACCTTCACACACATTTAAGGAACAAAATGTGTTCTTAAGCCGGAATCCGGCAACCGGATTGGTCTGAATGTGCAATCCGGTTGCCGGATACTTTGTTCATCCCTGCTGCCGCAGGGATGAACAAAGGGTTAATGTCGTTAAAAGATGTGGGCAACATGTCTGTAGGGAGTGCCCACGCCCTCTACAGACATGCTGATCACATAGGTCGGCATAGGAAGGGTTAATCACATTTATTTTACAGCCGGCTATTGCCAGCTTTTAATTAAACTAAATGTTCGCCGGGTGTTGCTCTCTTATACAGTAGTTCTATGGCAGCAGCACTGCCATAGACTTACTGTTTAAGCTTTCAGGACCTTGGAGAGCAGCAAATACAGTGCATACAATGTGCACTGTATCTGCTTCACTGACAGGAGCCCCCGAACATTTATTTTAATTAAAAGCTGGCAATAGCCGCCTGTAAAATAAATGTGATTAACCCTTCCTATGCCGACCTATGTGGTCAGCATGTCTGTAGGAAGGGTGGGCATCCCCTACAGACATGTTGCCCACATTCATTAATAACATGTAACCCTCTACTTATCCCTGCTGCCGCAGGGATGAACAAAGGGTTGACTGATAAGAATGCATGTGGGCAACATGTCTCTAGGGGGTGTCCACCCCCTCTAGAGACATGCTGTCCACTCAGGACTGCATGTCAGGGGTTAACTTAGCTGTTAACCCCTGAGCCACTATTGTCGGCTTTCATTCCTTCATTATTGGGTAGATGACAAACTCACATTTAGTGGCCAGTGTCAGGCAGCTGCTGCAAAGGCAAATAAAATAATGGGATGCATTAAAAGAGGCATAGATGCTCATGAGGAGAACATAATTTTACCTCTGTACAAGTCACTAGTGCAACCACACTTAGAATACTGTGTACAATTCTGGTCTCCGGTATATAAGAAAGACATAGCTGAACTAGAGCGGGTCCAGAGAAGAGCGACAAAAGTCATTAGAGGACTAAGGGGTCTGCAATACCAAGACAGGTTATTAAACTTGGGGTTATTCAGCTTGGAAAAACAAAGGCTTAGGGGTGATCTTATAATAATGTATAAATATATGAGGGGACAGTACAGAGACCTTTTTAATGATCTCTTTACTCTTAGGCCTGAGACTGGGACAAGGGGGCATCCTCTACGTCTGGAGGAAAGAAGGTTTAATCATAATCACAGACGCGGATTCTTTACTGTAAGAGCAGTGAGACTGTGGAACTCTCTGCCACATGATGTTGTAATGAGTGAGTCACTACTAACATTTAAGAAGGGCCTGGATGCCTTTCTTGAAAACTATAATATTACCAGTTATACATACTAGATTCTTTGATAGGGCGTTGATCCAGGGAATTAGTCTGATTGCCGTATCTGGAGTCAGGAAGGAATTTTTTCCCCCAATGTGGAGCTTAGTGTTGCCACATGGGTTTTTTTTGCCTTCCTCTGGATCAACATGTTAGGCTATTGGGTTGAACTAGATGGACTTAAAGTCTTCCTTCAACCTTAAAAACTATGTTACTATGTTACTATGTTACTATTACAAGCCGCCCGGCTCCTGCATCAGGACCACTATGCTAAAAAACTTTGTTTAAGCATTTTACAGTATAGCATCCTCACTGAGGATGCTGTACTGTAAAATGCTAATGCAAAGTTCGTTGTATAGTGGTCCTGATGCAGGAGCCAGGCAGCTTGTAATAATGAATGAATGAAAGCCGACAATAGCGGCTCAGGGGTTAACAGCTAAGTTAACCCCTGACATGCAGTCCTGAGTGGACAGCATGTCTCTAGAGGGGGGGACACCCCCTAGAGACATGTTGCCCACATGCATTCTTACTAGTTAACCCTTTGTTCATCCCTGTGGCAGCAGTGATGAACAAAGCCGCCGGCTGCCGCAGGCATTCATATATGCCTTGCGGCAGCCGCATTGGCTCCCATAGGAGCCCATTATAACAAATCTGCTGCGGCAGGGATACCACTCCGAAAACTGCAGCCTGCATGATTTTTCATGCAGGGTGCAGATCACAAGCAATCCGGTTACCATAATGGGCTCCTATGAGGTGCCTTTCCTGCTCCGGTTTTGAGCTTTTTAAAAGCTCAAAACCGGATCAGGTTTTAAAAAAAAAACAAACTGAAGTGTGACCCTTATACTTTTTCTCTGCATGTTCCACTCCTGGTTTTGGCACACAAACCAGATGGAACCTGATCAGGAAAAAAAACTGCAGTGTGAAACCATCCTAAATCCTAAATCGAAGGCTACGTTCACACATTGCGCATTTTTGAGCGCTTTTTTACGAGCGCATTTCAAAAATGCGCAATGTGCCTTTTGTCTACCGGCAAAGTGAATGAGAAATTCACTTTGCCATACAGACACGGCGTAATTTTACGCAGCGCTTTTATGGAAAAAAGCGTAATGTCAATTCTTTATGAAGCAGCGCCGTCGCTTTTTCCCATAGGGGCGGCGCTGCTGAATCTGATTTCACAGAGGGTAAGGAAGAATCCTGTTCCTTCTCCCCTCTGTGACATGTGTGTCAGCCCCATTTGATTTTGCAGTATATTAATTACACTGCGAAATCAAAATTAAACAAAGTCAGAGGTGTTAAAAATAATAAAGAATTAATACTTACCTCTCTGCTGGCTTGTTCGTGCAATCCGGGAGCCAGGCACCGATGTGAGAAGACCTTGCGTGACGTCATGGGCGCTGATTGGCCGCTTGCGGTCATGTGATATGTGACGCGCATATCACATGACTGCAAGCGGCCAATCACAGCGCCCGATGTCATTATGACATCATGCAAGACCCTGGCAGGACGATACCTGCAGAAGATCTCCCGGCTCCCGGCTCCAGAACACCTGGCGGAGGGTAAGTATACAAATCTTTATTATTTTTAATACATTTGGCTTAATTTTACATTTGATTTCGCAGTGTGTAATGCACTGCCAAACCAAATGGGGCTGTGACAGATGTCATAGATGGGAGGAGGAACAAGATTCTTCCTCCCCTCTTTGATATCACTGAAGAAGTTGCCCCGTTGAAAACATTCAGTGTGTGAGTGCACCGCGTTTTTTTATGGGGCTTTTTTGCGCTTTTTTGCGTGGGTGCAAAACGCTAATAAAAGTGCCCATGCAAAAAAGCGTGAAAAAAGCGTTATGTGTGAACATAGCCTATAAACGGCACCTGAGAAAGGAAAGGGAAGGCTATTTAAAGGCCAGGGGGAGGAGATTCCAGGTGAGTCACACCTAAGCTTCACATCAATCAGAGCTGAGCACAGCTCACAGAAATTTACACACATTCAACTACAGCAGCATTCAACAAAAACTCACAAAAGCACCAATATAGCAATGCCAGGAGTCTTCAGTAGCCTCCTGTCCCTCAAGCAATCCATAGGCACCACAAAGGTACCTTTACACGTCGCCACTGGGTGGTAGCAACTACCTGGCATTGGGGATTTTTGTGTCTTTTGCCATGAAATTGCTATGAAATGACGGCGTGTAAATTGGGAAGTTGATCGCGATTTCCGCGATACCCGCTGTTGATTCGGATACCTGTTTCTGAGCCGTGCTCAAAAACCCAAGGCAACACAAAGGCACAATTGCCATGGTAGAGGCGTCTATAATGGGGCACAGGGATGGGATTTCCGTCGCCTAGTGAATCCCAGGGGCGTGCCACAGCCTCATGGATACCGCGCCCCATCAGCGATCATTGGTGGGGGCTACTGTGTAACCATTGGCTGTCCCTTCACAGGGCGCCATATTTAAAGAGCTGTCTGTGGAGACCCGGGGGTCAGTGGGTGCTCTCATCCACAGGCCCAGCCGCCTTCACAAAGACAACGTGGACCTGGGCACATCCCCAACTGAACGCCCGAGCTCCTTAACCGTGGGCGGAACACTACTCAGACAGCACAGGGTGAGGGAACCACAATAACAAGGCTTTATTGGATCCCCAAACAGTGAACAGCATATAACACATAACCAGCAAAACACAACAATATAACAGGCAACAGAGTCTCACCCTTCCGCTGACTCACCAGGGATTAAAATATAGCACAGCAAAGTCTGTAGCCAGGTGACTGTATCGTCTCAACCTGGGTTGCTTCCTTATTAGTGATGGGCGAATCCTAAATTACTCGGAATCGCTTGACTCTAGCGAGTCCGAGCACAGGACTCGCTACTCGTTGTGAGTCTAGCGAGTCCAATGTTAATGAATGGGGAAGCGAGTAATAGCGAGTAGTGTGAGATTTACAAATCGCAGATGTGTCTCGGAAGCTTCAGCCTGAAGCAATCCTAGTTTTGCCATTTATTTGCATTGGACTCGTTTACTTTGCAAGTAATCGCTGGGAAACTGAGATAAGAGTCCTGTCTTATCTGTGTGCTGGCTGCAGCAGCTCCAGGGTCCTAGAGCCCGCCTGCTGCCTGATGTAGCAGAGCTGAGATTGTTCTCAGACTGCTCATTCCCTGTGCATAGACATCTATATCTATGCACAGGGATGAGCAGAGAGGACATTGCGTTTTGGACTGCGTCGGACGGAAGAGGATTTTTTTAATTAAACATGGAGTCCCTAATGGCTTTTTTTTTTATTTCTAATAAAAATTTTCTCTGTGTTGTGTTTTTTTTAAAACAATTTAATAGAAATTCATGGCGATCATGTCTAAGATTGGCGTGACCGCCATAAATTTCGGGCTTAGGGCCAGCTGATAATACAAAGCTGGCCCTAACCTCTTTATTACCCAGCGTGCCACCGCCACCAGGGCCGCTGGAAGAGCGGGGTTCAGCGCCAGAGGATGGCGCTTCAATGAACGCGCCATCTTCTGGGGCGGCTGCGGGCTGCAATTTGCAGCGGGGGGTGCCCAGAAAGCTTGGGCATCCCTGCGTTGCGGATTCCAGCCCCCAGCTGCTTAGCTGTACCTGGCTAGACATAGAAATTGCGTCTGGGGTTATGGCTTGCTAACTGGACCTGAAGATCCTAGATTAGCTGCCTGTATCCAATCTTCAATCTATCTCCTGGTCAAAGTGAAAAGTCCTCCTTATATACCCTCAGCCCTCATTGCAGGATATTGGGGATGTCACGATTGGTGCAATAACACTGTCTTTTCATTGGCTGAACCTCAAGCCTCATATAACCATTTTTGTTCGTATTGCAGTTAGATAATTACATTACCATGCTAGCTAAAACCACAGTAATCCCATGAAAAGCTGTAGGAAATTCTCCTTGGCCATTGCAAGTTTCCAAACCAATATACAATACTGTCTGGGTTACATAAGAAATCTTCATATGTTCTATATTGAAGGGGTCCATTTCGTCACACTGTCCATTCACACTACACAATT
Organism: Allobates femoralis; assembly: GCA_033576535.1. Taxonomy (NCBI): domain Eukaryota; kingdom Metazoa; phylum Chordata; class Amphibia; order Anura; family Aromobatidae; genus Allobates; species Allobates femoralis. The sequence goes on along the minus strand of JARQOC010000003.1, from coordinate 796,391,933 downwards.
GGAATGGCGTCATGTATCAGGCTGACCAATCATGACGCTATTATACCTGGTTGATATTCTGAACATAATTTTGACACGTTTTGGGCTGGATAACCCTAAGTCACTGGGTGGGATGAGATAATTTCAACACTCATCTGGCTGAGGGCTTTTCTGTCAATATTACTACTGTAACAACTACTGTGTCAGTTATATAGTTCTTTATGTCTCCAGGGCATATATCATCTTGTTTTATTGGTGGAACGGACCAACAGATGAATGTCTGACGTCTCAGTGATAATATAACAGTAAATGAGGACCAATGTTTACTGTACCAACCACCTGCGTGTGGTTGTAAGAAACCATGTATAATATTGTATAAACTATATATCCCTGATGAGCTGGCATAACTGCTGGTGAAACGCTTCGGGTTGTAAAATTGAACGTGGAAATATTATATGGTCTAGATTATAAAGGTTCTTCCTACATGTTCTAATCAAACGAGGATACTAGGCTGACGATAACTGACCGTTGACGCTTGACCGGAATTGACGCTAGGTCAGACTATTATATTTGTACCTAGGACATTGGGAGATCCTATGGGATCATTGTAAATATTGTATGCTGTGTAACTGTGGGAGGGAAGGGTCTTTGTTTATGCACATGCCACATAAGCCACATTGGTTGTTTTAACTAGATAGCTAATAAAGATAATTTTTAGAGTAGTCCTTGTAGTGCTTATAGTTTAATAAAGCAATACAAGATATATCCTAACATAGTGTAAGAATAGCTACATTTAATTAGTTAAAGAGGTTCTCCAGGCTTTTTTAATAATTACTATGTGTATCCAGGCTGCAAATTCGGTACATTGTGTAAGTGGAGGAAGGGATCTCTGTGGGCAATGGAGGTGGTTGGTCACATTAAGGGTTGGGGCGGGTCTGTAGAAATCTGGGGGTAGCCGTGCATACTGAGACTGGGGGAAGGGGTGTGTTGGGAGGAGTCCAGTTCTCCATTTACATGCAGGCTCCAAAACAAACACGCCCACTGGTTGTTCTCTTGCAGCCGCAAATAGGTTATATCTGGGTAACTATGCAAAATGTTGACAGGATGTAAATTACAAACTGTCAACATTTTGCAGCCTGGATACACATAAAAATTATCCTAAAAGCACAGACAACCCCTTTAAACAGCAGGGAAAAGAATAAGATGCCTGTTGATCTTTTCATAATGCACCCAAATTTGCAGATAAGCCCAAAATTCATGAAATAATCATATTTCTTGGAAATGATTTACAGTCAATCAAATCCCTAAAGGTCAATAACACATTGTTTCCCTCGTGATGTTGTAATGAGGTGTACAATTCAGATTGTATTATCGAAATTGACAGTGAAATGAGCTGTGCACAGTCCGCCACTGCCCCCTTGTGGACAATTGCTGAAATGACTGCAGAGAGAAAAAAACAGCATTGATTGCTGCTCCCCTCCCCCAACAGCCATGTGCTGAGGAGGAGAGAGGGCGGGAGATCAGTACAGACACAGAGTTGAACAAGAGAACATCTACCTGTGGATGTCTGTTGAAAGAGGGCTACTTTGCAACACCTTGTCGGGAGAAATCACCCCGCAGAAGCCCCTGTGACTGATCCTGGGCCACTGGACTTTGGTGCTGTGACTCTGGCCGCTCTGCAAAACCTTGCCCGCCGAGCACCCGGATTACATGTGCAGGGGCCGTGACCGACATAAGGGAGCCATTTGTGCTGCTGTGATCTCCCTTCTGCTCCTCTGTGTGCCCTGAGACTGGGAGAGACAGACTGTTACCTGCAGAAGGAGACCAAAGAAGAGTGAGGAGATCCCCAGGCCTGCTACGTGGGAGCGACATCTTCTTCTGTGATAAGACTGGTACGTGATTTTAGGGAAAGTTAGGGAAAGATACCTTCATTGTTGTGTTTTCTTTTCTTGCTGCGTACCCGGCAGAAGTGAAGATCCAGAGACTCTAATATATACAAGTGCGCATATAGTTCGGTTGACTGTGAGATAAATATGTTTTACAGTAAAAAAATGTTACTACCGGTTAAACCTGAGTATGGGGATTCTGTTGAGAAAGATCATACACACACACCCGCGGCCTTACCACCGGTCGCTACATCTGGCGTAGTCGGCAGGATGTGTGATCAACAGAATCTCCTCCCGGTAGTACCTTATAACCAGACTTATACTACGGCCTGCAGGTCCATATCCGGTGCCAGCAGTCCGAACAGTGACACGGAGGAATTGAAGCAGATAGTAGCAGAGTTGCAGAAACAGATACTGCAGCTACAGCTCAGGCTAGACCAACAGGCGGACAGGCAAGCGAGACAGCAACCCAGTCGGCCTATGGGAAGGTGCTGGACATGCGGCGACCCCCGCCATAGGGCAAACCGTTGTCCGCATCCTCCACCCGTGGTCCGATATACTAGAACCAGCAAGTCGTGCCCCACAACAGCCGCCACCTTTAAACTAGACGCCCCAGCCAAAGCGGCTCGCTCGGCAGGGGAGATCAGGGAAAAGGGTGTGAAGAGACAGAGCCAGACCGATAAGCAAGTACTGGCCACTCGGGTCCAGGGGACGGTGAAGTGGTTTAATGTCCGCGATGGGTATGGCTTCATCAACAGGAATGACACAAAGGATGACGTGTTTGTACATCAGACTGCCATAAAGCGTAACAATCCTCGTAAGTGCCTCCGCAGTGTTGGTGATGGGGAGGTGGTACAGTTTGATGTTGTGAAGGGAGAGAGGGGTACAGAGGCCGCCGACGTCACCGGTCCTGGGGGTGTTCCCGTTAAAGGAAGCAGATTTGCCCCCAACCGGCGCCGCTACCGCCGGCGATCCTACTCTCCCCGGGTAGAAAACGTGACTGAGTTTATTGGAGATTTTGTGAGCCCTGAACAAGGGAGCGAAGGTGAACGGGGGGATGACGGTTTCCCCCAACAGAGGTCCCTACTCCGCCGGAGATCAATCCCTGTGATATCAACGGCCATCACTGCCTTGGAGCCGATGGTTGTTGACAGGGACTGTCAACCTTTAAGTGGGGGGGTATGTAATGAGGTGTACAATTCAGATTGTATTATCGAAATTGACAGTGAAATGAGCTGTGCACAGTCCGCCACTGCCCCCTTGTGGACAATTGCTGAAATGACTGCAGAGAGAAAAAAACAGCATTGATTGCTGCTCCCCTCCCCCAACAGCCATGTGCTGAGGAGGAGAGAGGGCGGGAGATCAGTACAGACACAGAGTTGAACAAGAGAACATCTACCTGTGGATGTCTGTTGAAAGAGGGCTACTTTGCAACACCTTGTCGGAGAAATCACCCCGCAGAAGCCCCTGTGACTGATCCTGGGCCACTGGACTTTGGTGCTGTGACTCTGGCCGCTCTGCAAAACCTTGCCCGCCGAGCACCCGGATTACATGTGCAGGGGCCGTGACCGACATAAGGGAGCCATTTGTGCTGCTGTGATCTCCCTTCTGCTCCTCTGTGTGCCCTGAGACTGGGAGAGACAGACTGTTACCTGCAGAAGGAGACCAAAGAAGAGTGAGGAGATCCCCAGGCCTGCTACGTGGGAGCGACATCTTCTTCTGTGATAAGACTGGTACGTGATTTTAGGGAAAGTTAGGGAAAGATACCTTCATTGTTGTGTTTTCTTTTCTTGCTGCGTACCCGGCAGAAGTGAAGATCCAGAGACTCTAATATATACAAGTGCGCATATAGTTCGGTTGACTGTGAGATAAATATGTTTTACAGTAAAAAAATGTTACTACCGGTTAAACCTGAGTATGGGGATTCTGTTGAGAAAGATCATACACACACACCCGCGGCCTTACCACCGGTCGCTACAATGTCACAATCTCTTAGAAAATGAATATGATGAATTTTCATTTGTCCTCATACAGCTAGTGTCAGTGAAGTCAAAGTAAAAAGAATGCACCTCAGGAGTTTCATTTATTATTCATTTTATTAAGAATTAACATGTATTCTTATGTTCGTCATTGAAACATTGCATTCCTGCAACAACCTTTTCTATCTGCTGAATAAAAAAACATATATTTCACCAGTCCTTATTGTATCACATAGTAAAAGCATCAAACCCCATAGTTACACTGCTCATGAACACAATATTCATACTCAACTTTCACTGGAACATATAGTAGATAGTAGAGCAGATAGTGTATAAATATGTTGTGAGGCAGTGTCCGGGATGACGGCCGGTATGTGCCTCACAGCCTGGGCTCCATATCCCTATAGGAATCCTCCACTCCGGGCCTTGGAGGATTCTCCAGGTGTAGGCATGGGGTTAAAGGCTGGGCTGGAATACAGGGTGTGGTTCTCTTGTGGAGGCTCTTTCTGTGTGGACGCACATGAAGCTAGTGAGCGGACGGTAAAGAGAGAGCAGAGGCTGTGTGCTGAGATAACACAGCCTAGCCAGAAGGGCTTGGTCTTACGTGTGACCTAGCCGAGGGAGAACCCGTGAGAAGTGTACCCAGCTGAGCCTCGGAACCTGGAGGTGTGTACTGTTGTGGACTGTGCCAATTAAACTGTGTGCTGTGTAATCCAGTGCCTGGGTACCTGTTTCCTGACTTGTTAACCAACATATCACATCACATCATATCAACATCACATATGGTGGAGAATGCAGGCAGTGGAGCCCAGTGAGGTGTAGCAATCCAGTCACCAGTGGCAACGACCCGGTGAAACCCCACCAGGCATACCCATTGGCACATGTCCGTGGTCCAGCCAGCTAAGCTCCGGTATACCCCTGCTGCAACCATGGAGGATGTCCTAAAACAGTTGGCTCTGGCTAATGCCCAGCACCAGCAGGCTAATGTGCAGCAGCAACAGACAAATGTACACCTGCTCCAGTCGTTGGATTGTCAGCAGCGACAGTTGGAACTTCTTACGGAGGTGGTCCATGCAACGGCGGCTAGCTCATCTCCCGGACAAAACAATAACTCCAGCATCTGGAAAGCGGTAAGGTAAGCTATACAAAAGATGACCCCAGGGGATGATGTAGAGGCGTTCCTGGCAGTGTTCGAGAGGGTCACAGAGTGGGAGAGACTTCCGCCAGAGCAGTGGGCAGAGGTGTTGGCCCCGTATTTGACAGGCGAGCCCCAAAAAGCCTACCTGGATCTCTGCATCGAGGACGCCATGGACTACAGCACTTTGAAAGGTGAGATCCTGGCCCGTACAGGGGTCAATACATACATAAGGGCGCAGCGGATAAGCAAATGGTCCTATGAGGAGGGTAAACTCGTACAGTCTCAGGCTTATGACTTGTTGCACCTGGTGAAGAAGTGGCTACAACCTGAGACTTTGAGCCCTGCGCAGATGATAGAGCGGGTGGTGGTTGACCGATTTGTGCACACACTGCCCGTCCCCATTCAACGGTGGGTTGGACAAGGTGACCCGGGTACCCTAGATCAGGTAGTGAGTGTGGTGGAGCGCCATGTGGCTACACAAAACTTGATTTGGGACTCTGGGACAGGGCGGGCATTGCACTGGGCCGTGGCCGCCACACCAGAAGCTAAGGACCCCCAACCCGGCCATATGGTGGGCTCAACCCCACCCCAGGCAGAGAGTGAGCACCCCCCTGAAGTGAGTTGGAGACCTGGGCCTCCTAAGCCGGGTACCAGGTATAATGTTGTCCCCGCGATCAGGTGTTGGAGTTGCCAAGAGCCGGGACACTCAATGGTGCAGTGTCCCTTTAATACCAAGCCTATGGATTGTGGATATACCCGTCGGATGTCCATGTTCACCCAATCTGCCGGGGCAGGACGCTGGGTGTCGAGGGGTAAAGGGAGTGTTTTGAGCCAGGTATGGCTTAATGGACATAAGATGACGGCCCTGTTCGACTCAGGGAGTAATGTGACCCTTGTGGATGCCGCGTTGGTCTCGGGAACCAACCCCACCGGCAGTAAGGTGCAGGTGCTTGGTGTTCATGAGGACCTCCGTACGTATCCGACAAAAATGGTCACATTCAATACCCCATCCAGACGAGCCCGACATGAAGTAGGGGTGGTGAAGACACTGCCCTTCAATGTGATTTTTGGGTGGGATATACCTTTATTCGGGACTTTGAGGAAGAGGCAATCTCTGGTATTGGACAGTCCGGGCCCTGTACCCGAAGATCCCAACTCTGGGGTACCTGCTGTAGCGGTCACCATTGGAGGGATAGAGTGTAAACCCAATAGAGGTCCCCTAGTGGTAAAGGCAGGAGGACTCAGAGCATCCGGCCATCGTGGACAGGAACCCAAAGGGCATGCCGGGGGATGCCTCCTATGCCACATGGTGTGGGAGGCGAATACCGACAGCATCCTCTTGCGACCCGTGGTTGTATCCTGCATAGGGTCGATAACATAGTGCCGGGACACCCTATTGTCAGGGGACAAAGCAACACACTGGTGAGTGGCGTCTTTTTCTTATCAAGATATCACTGCATTTGTCTACGTGACTGGCACCACCGTGTACGGGACTGATTTCTCCATACTCGTTTCTTCCCCAAGGTTGTTTGCACCGGTGCCCCATTCCTACTGTGTATGTTGGACTGGGTGGATTGCGCTGCTGCAGACCCTTGGAGGAGGAGTGGCCTTCCGCGTGCCAGTGCTTGGGAACTTTGGTGATGGATGGGGACTCCGGGGCGATGGTGTTCGCTCCTCGTCGGCTCAGCTGAACCCCGCAACTGGTGGGGACCCTGTCTCGGAGAACCAGGTTATGGGCCTGAGTTCAACCCCACACGCTTAGGGGGGGAGTATATGAGGCAGTGACCGGGATGACTGTCGGTATGTGCCTCACTGTCTGGGCTCCATATCCCTATAGGAGCCCTCCACTCCGGGCCTTGGAGGATTCCCCAGATGTAGGCACAGGGTTAAAGGCTGGGCTGGAATACAGGGTGTGGTTGTCTTGTGGAGGCTCTTTCTGTGTGGACGCTCATGATGCTAGTGAGCAGACGTAAAGAGGGAGCAGAGGCTGTGTGCTGAGATAACAAGGCATCAAAACTATGAATTAAAGGCCCAGTCACAGATAACGAAGCACCAGCGATCCCGATAACGATGTGCAGAGATCGCTAGTGCATCGCAGGTAAGATGTCAAACAGGCATCTCACCAGCGATGTGGAAAACGACGCACTAGCTATCCAGAATTATACCGAGGTCATTGGGAATTGTCACTCCATAGCGTAGCATTGAGATTTTTGGTCATTGTCCCTGTCAAACACAACAATGTAGCACTCCCAGCGGGAGCCCAACAACGTAGAAATGACCCAGAGCAGTAGGTAACGATCAGTGATCTACAGCAGGGACCAGATCGTTGATGCGTGTCACACAGAACAAGATCGCTAACGAGATCGCTGTTGCGTCACAAATTTGTGATGCAACAGCGATCTCGTTAGCGATCTTGTTTTGTGTGATAGGGCCTTATCACGTGGAATTATTAACTTAACAAAAAAGTGTGAAACAATTAAGAATATTCTTATATTCTAGGTTTTTCAAAGTTGCCAGATTTTGCTTTGATTACTGCTTTGCACACTCTTGGCATTCTCTTGATGAGCTTCAAGAGGTAGTCACCGGAAATGGTCTTCCAACAGTCTTGGAAGAGTTCCCAGAGATTCTTAGCACTTGTTGGCCCTTTTGCCTTCACTCTGCAGTCCAGCTCACCCCAAACCATCTCGATTGGGTTCAGGTCTGGTGGCTGTGGAGGCCAGGTCATCTGGCGTAGCACCCCATCACTCTCCTTCTTGGTCAAATAGCCCTTACACAGCGTGGAGGTGTGTTTGGGGTCATTGCCCTTTTGAAAAATAAATAATGGTCCAACTAAACGCAATCTGGATGGAATAGCATGCCGCTGTAAGATGCTGTGGTAGCCATGCTGGTTCAGTATGCTTTCAATTTTGAATAAATCCCCAACAGTATCACTAGCAAAGCACCCCCACACCATCACCCCTTCTCCTCCATGCTTCACGGTGGGAACCAGGCATGTAGAGTCCATCCATTCACCTTTTCTGCGTCGCACAAAGACACGGTGGTTGGAACCAAAGATCTCAAATTTGGACTCATCAGACCAAAGCACAGATTTCCACTGGTCTAATGTCCATTCCTTGTGTTCTTTAGCCCAAACAAGTATCTTCTGTTTGTTGCCTGTCCTTAGCAGTGGATTCCTAGCAGCTATTTTTACTATGAAGGCCTGCTGCACAAAGTCTCCTCCTGGTCTCTAATCTGAGCTGCTGTTAACCTGGCATTTCTGAGGCTGGTGACTTGGATGAACTTATCCTCTGCAGCAGAGGTGACTCCTGGTCTTCCTTTTCTGGGGCGGTCCTTATGTGAGCTAGTTTCTTTGTAGCGCTTGATGGTTTTTGCAACTGCACTTGGGGACACATTCAAAGTTTTCCCAATTTTTCGGACTGACTGACCTTCATTTTTTAAAGTAATGATGGCCACTCGTTTTTCTTTACTTAGCTGCTTTTTTCTTGCCATAATGCAAATTCTAACAGTCTATTCAGTAGGATTATCAGCTGTGTATCCACCAGACTTCTGCACAACACAACTGATGTTACCAACCCCATTTATAAGGCAAGAAATCCCACTTATTAAACCTGACAGGGCACACCTATGAAGTGAAAACCATTTCCGGTGACTACCTCTTGAAGCTCATCAAGAGAATGCCAAGAGTGTGCAAAGCAGTAATCAAAGCAAAAGGTGGCTACTATGAAGAACCTAGAATATAAGATATATTTTCAGTTGTTTCACACTTTTTTGGTTAGTATATTATTCCACATGTGTTAATTCATAGTTTTGATGCCTTCAGTGTGAATCTACTATTTTCATAGTCATGAAAATACAGAAAACTCTTTGAATGAGAAGGTGTGTCCAAACTTTTGGTCTGTACTGTATGTATACATATTTGTTTACATATATAAAAGATATATAATTACCCAAAAACGGACAGCACTCTCCAATTGGCAAAAAGTATGGTTCTTTATTGACCCATACCGACCGAACGTTTCGGTTCACTCAGAACCTTCCTCCAGCAGCGTGGGATGTCATTTTTAAATACTCATAAATCCCCTAAATAAATTCCTTGCAAGGTGTAATTTACAAAATGGGGGCACTTGTGGGGGGTTTCTGCTGTTTTGACGTGTCAGGGGCGTTTCAAATGTCACATGGCATCTGCAATCTATTTCAGCCAAAATTGCGCTCCTTCCCTACTGAACCCTGTCCTACGCCCAAAAAGTAGTTTTTGACAACACATAGAGTATTGGTGTATTTCAGAGAAATTACAGAACAAATTGTATGGACTATTTTCTCCTGTTATGCTAATGAAGTGTAAAAACGTAGGACAAAAGTAACATGTTTGTGGGAAAATTTAATTTTTTTCCATTTCACAACTCAATATTATAAAATTCTGTGAAGCCCCTGCTGTTTGAAGATTCTTCCCACCCCTCTAAAAAAATTCCTTGACAGGTCCAGTTTCCAAAATAGGGTCACTTGTGGGGGTTTTCCACTGTTTAGGCACATTATGTACTCTCCAAATGCAACATGGTGTCCGCTATCTATTTCAGCCAATTTTGCATTCCAAAAGTCAAATGGCGCTCCTTCTCTTCCGAGTCCTGCAGTGCGCCCAAACAGTGGCTTTCCACAACATACAAGATATCGCCGTACTCAGGAGAAATTGAAAAACAAACTTTATGGGCCATTTTTTCCTGTCTAAGAAGAAATCTAAGTGACAAGACATTTTATAAAGTATCACACTTTTTTGTGTTGGATTTTGATTGAATATGTGCAAAAATCATGATTTACAGCAGGGGTCTCAAACTCCAGGCCTCGAGGGCCACACACAGTGCAGGTTTTCAGGATTTCCATAGTATTTGACAGTTGGTAATCAAATGACCAACTGTCAAATTCTAAGGGAATCCTGAAAACTTGGACTGTGTGCGGCCCTCGAGGCCTGGAGTTGCCCACCCCTGATTTACAGTATCTCTGTATGAAGATGGACATACATAGAAATATAGCAACCGTAGAGGCTGCCACAAATCTGACACCATTTTAAGCATCCACAATACCACACGAGGCATAATAGATCCATTTTAACAAAATTGGTACATAAAAAGATAGTTATCTCAGGATAATATTGACTTCTATGTACCGTAAACGTTTTCCTCCATTTTCAGTGATTTCTTCAAGGAAGGTTTAGGAGACATATTGTTTCCATCACCAATTGTGAATGGTGGATGTCTTGTTATTGATAGAGAGATGTAGCTTTACATTGTAATGACTAGTGATGATTCAGTTGACTAGTCATGATTCAACCTGGTTCACTTATGGTAGATGGGTCTAAGGCGGCCGTCACACGGTTCAATATTGCGAACGATATCGTTTAAGTGATCTGCGTTTTGACCGCTTAAGCGATATCGTTTGTGCATCGCTGCATGCAATCAAGCGATTTTACAATGTAATATCGCTTGATCGCTAGATCGCAGATTGGTGAGCAGGAGCTCATATCAAGCGATAAACGCTTGAACAATCTGCTTCATCGTGGTGTGTGACACCACGATGAACGATCTCCCAGCGGCAGAGCCTATGCTGGGAGCAGGTATCTATGGTAAACGTCGGGTTACTAAGCGCCGCGCGGCGCCTAGTAACCCGATGTGTACCATAGTTACCAGCGATCTCGCTGCTCCACATCGCTGGTGAGTCTGTCTGTGTGACATCTCACCAGCGATGTGAGCGATATTGTTAGCGATCGCGCGTGCACGTGATCGCTTACAATATCGCTCACGATATAGATACGTGTGACGGCTGCCTTAGATGTAATACTAAGCATTGACACTATTTGGTGGGGGGGGATAAATAGTATGCTCATACAATCCTTTTAAAAATGTCAACCTGACATTCAACTTTAATCCATCTGGCAATGTAATTGTACGGTTTCTGATCTGTTTCTGATTATTTTCCAGTAATAATCATACATGGATAATCCACCATATGCAGGATACTTTGTAGAAAGCACATTTGATTATTCTCTAACATGTCCCTTTTACAGTGTAATATATATTAGAGTAAAGCAGATAATTCAATTTAATCTGCAGACAAAACATCTGCGTATACCATGACACTGGTTATCCTGTAAAAGGTCTTGTTATACATAAACCACAAGAACAATGTATATTATTGATTAACGATCTCATACCAGATGAGGCCATATGTTACAAGAAAAGGAGAACAATTTCATCAACAGCTTAATGAGGCATTTAAATATCAGAACCAAGCAAAAGATTCTACCTTTATTACATGGCTGTAAAATTCTTACAGTAGCCAAATTGTTAGGTACATTTGTGCATCTGCTCATTAACGCAAATGTTTAACTTGCTAATTAAGTAGAGGCAGCTCAACGTAAGACTACAGACTGTCACCGTCATTGTCAAAAGATTGTCACCGATGTAGCCGGTGACTGGCTGCAGTGGTCACAAAGGATTGACGATGGTGAGGCTGCCAATGAGAGGTGGTGAGTTCTCCTTCAATGGAAGTCATCATACAGAGGCTGGACAGACATCTGACTGGGATGATTTAGTGAATCCTGCTTTGAGTGCGGAGTTGGACTAGATGATCCGGAGGTCCCTTCTAACTCTACTATTGTATGATTCTATGCATTGGGACTAATCAAGATACACAAAGACTGGCAGGGGTCAGTGCAGTGTTAGAACAAGTAAAGTGGGGGTTACTTGTCAGGTTTGGCTTACTTCTTGAAAGTCCATTCATGCAATGTTCACCCCTGACTAACTTGAGGCTGGGAAGCCATTCAACAAGTGAAATGCCCTAACCAAAATTTTGGGACATATAAAAAAACTCTCATTACTTCTCAAGAGTGCCCAAAATGACCAATTTTGTGCAAAGTTTGTAGAGCCGTACATAATGTGTGGCCTGGTACCGGAAAAATGCTGTTAAACTCATGCACAATCATTACACCCCATGTTGCTGGGGTAAATTACCCTATGAACATTGCAATAAGGTATTCTACTACTCGTATATGAACCTTATGCTCTGTAGACAAGAATTTTCCAAATGATTCTTGAATAGTGTTTTTTTCCAGTTTTGGGCTTCCAGAATCAAGCTTTATTAAGTTTTACAATACATAAGTCACGTGTGCCTTGAATAGATAATGGGTCTAAAAATCAGTTTATTTTTAATAGTCTATGTGAGGAGCTGGCCATAGACTAAAGAATATTGAACTAATGGGCGTAGAGAGGACTTTTTACAGCACAAGCGATGGTTACATCAATATTGCTTTTGTGTTTATTGAAGATTTTCTCGCTTGTCAGTTTATATAGTTATATACTTTTGATATCATATTTGATTTCATAGATCATAATACAATCAGTTCTACATTACCATTCATTGTCCTGCATCTAGCTGGGGGGTTGTGAGTCATTTGGGGACCTTCTGGATACACACGTTTGCAGACTGGCTGGAGACATTAATAAACTTATTACACTTTGAAGTAGATGTACCTCATGGCTATGGTTGGAGGTGCAAATCTTTGCCCATCCAGGGCACATGAGACACATGTTTAAGTTAGTTAGTACTGGGAATTGGGAGGGAGAAGATCAGTTCAGCAACAAGAAAAAAATATACGGCAGCACTAACCGACAGTTTGAACTTCAGTTTAGTTCAAATAAAGTGCTTCATCTAACAAGTAGGGGCCGTGGAGCCAAAAATGGGGGGAGGGAGAGGACGGTAGGGTGCCAAGGGGATGGATGATGATCAAAGGAACTTCAATGGGTCCAGCACATTGAATGAATCGATTGTCATCCATCCAGTCGGCACCCTGCCATCCTCTCCCTCTCCTCACTGTTGGCTCCATGGCCCCTACCTGTTTGATGAAGCAACTTATTTGAATTAAACTGAAGATCAAACCATGGGTCAGTGCTGCTGTTTATTTCTTATTGCTGATCTGAATTGCCCATTTGCTGGGATCTGGGATTGTGCACCTGTGACGGCTTCTGTTCAGCTTCATACTAGTGGTGGATGTACTGCGCAAGGCGTAACGAGGTTGGTGCCAAATTTCTTTTGTGCTATCTTTATTATATATAGGGAGACGATCAGTGCTGAGGCCAGGTCCTAAAGATTATGGATCTATTATAGAGTTTAAAGCTTCATACAAGTGCTGCGGTCATGATACCTACCTTCTGTATTTTAGAAACTAACTTAAGGACTATCCTTGCTGACTGAAATGGGACACACATTCTACAGTTGTGATATCTACCTTCTGAATTTTAGGAACTAACCTAAGGACTATTCTTGCTGGCTGGTTTCTGACCCTGTGGACTGGGGGCATTGCATTGTGGCCATCTACCTGGAGGTGCTGTAATATCATGTATGCATACAAATAACAATTGTTGCATGGTTAACCTGTCTAGGTCGTTGTTACAACTCACAACGTCAGATCTTTACAACCTATAACATCATCAATTTGTTAAATTACTATACTTTTGTAATATCACTACCTTGACCTTTTCTAACAGCATCTGCTCCTATCATCAGGTACCACTGTATTAATTCTGAGAGCAACGTGAAGGATGGAGGAGACAATGTGGCCAAAGAGCACTGGGAAGAACAGATAGTGACTGGGGCCTGTGTTTAATAGGAAATAAATTCAACAAATAACCCCTGAACTAGACCAAAATTGCTTGACACATGATAAATTGTGTTATGAAGCTTTACCGAAAATAGAGCTTACCAATGAATAACTCTATTCTTGGAATACCACATTATATCAAGTCTAATGCATCATTTTTTTCTTCTTTTCAATAAATAATAAAAAACAGGGATTTCTATATTAGCAAGCATACATCCAGTTCACATACTTACTTTTGACTTTGTAGTTATTCTTTGATAAAGAGCCCTCACACTGAGATATAGGAGAATGATATAGATGATGTATGTATAGACATAGACCTGTATTAAAAACCCATCCACATCTAGTTCTACTTGATCTAATATTTCATACACATTCATTACAACAATCCACGGCCCTGTTTTTCTATGCTGTCACACTCACTGAATATTTAAACATGTCGTCTCTATAGCTGAACTCCGCGCAAAAAATCCAGCTCTTGAAAATGATCTTATTAGTGGTTATCTCTGGACGGGAGATTTTACCTGCAGATATAATGACCTCTGGACTTTTTATTTCATTGACTGAAAATTACAATTCTTAATGTATTTAGTGTAAAATGAAAATCTGTGAAGTGGCAATGTATTCTTGTTTTTATTGTAGCCTCCATAGCAATCATATAAATGACCCCTCAACAAAAGAGAAAACAGATAATGAAATATATCATCAATTCTGATAAGCCTAGAGATATTCTGTAACATGAAAAGATCGGAATTTGCATGAAGCCATCACACAAATATATCGCTATTGTTGGCTGCAACACCTGAACATCCTATGGTTCTACTGAACCCAACTTTGGATATATGTAAATGCTCTTGCGGAATCGTCTTTGTAAGTGCTTTTCGACGGTTTTCACAGAGAAACTTTTTTAGTGTAATTTCAGTATTTTAAGGGTGTTTTTTTCTGAAGTTTTCTGGTCTTTTTTTTTTATTCTAAGGCCATGTTCACACTGTGCGTTTTTGATCCTTTTTTGGACAAGTTTTTGCCTTGAAAATGGAGTGAATGCATCACTTAAATGGAATCCCAGCGAAGTCAATGGGTTTTCAGTAGGGATGAGCGAGTACTTTAATATTCGTACTCGCTATACTTGCAACGATTAGGTACCGGTACTCGCTACTCATTGCGAGTATAGCGAGTGCAAATACTTTCGCAGTGTATCTATAGATACACTGCAAAAGTAGCCTAAAAGTGAGTAAAAGTTGTAAAAAAAATAAATAAACTTACATACTCACCTGTCCGACGCCTGCACAGGGACCGGCAGATAAGACATCCAATATCTGGACAAGGACCTGTCACTACCAGACAATCAGATGGCTAGTAGCGATCTGGCCAATTAGATGGCGCCATGTCACAACTACATCATCGCTAGCGGCCACCTGATTAGCCAGTTTGCAAGGTCCTGACAGTACATCTAGGATCTTGCAAATTGGCCAATCAGGTGGCCACTAGCAATCACGTGGTTGTGACGTGGCGCCATCTGATTGGCCAGATCGCTACCGGCCATCTGATTGGCTGGTAGTGACAGGTCCTTGTCACATGTCTTCTATGCTGGTCCCGATGCACGCACAGTATGTAATTTTATTATTTTTTAACAACTTTTAATCACTTTTAGGCTACTTTCGCAGTGTATCTATAGATACACTGCGAAAGTATTAGGACTACTCGCTACTCCCGAGCACACATAAGTACTCGGAGAGTAGCGAGTAGCCCGAATACTGCTACTATTCGGTAAATACCGAATAGTAGCGAGTGTACTCGCTCATCCCTAGTTTTCAGGTTTTGCTGTTCAATCCGTGCTTTAATGACCTGGTGTGTTTTTCCCTTGATGATCTTCAAAAAGAATGAGCTGTCAATTATGGCTGCGCTTTTCAGATCCGCTTTTTCCATTGAAACCATTGTTTATGGGCTTAAAAAAGGCACCAGTATTAGCACAGATTTCTAGCTGAAAAAGAGAAAAACACACCAGAAAAAAAAGATAAAAAACGCACAGTCTGAACATACCTTAACAATGAAGACACTGCCAAAATAATCCCAAAGACGTCTGTGCATGTTTTGGGTATCTTTACCTGAAGAATTGTTCATTTAATTTCTTTCAGTTGGTGCAATTGGAAAACCTTAAGCATTTGAAAGCTGTTCAAAAGATTGAACATATGAACAGCAAGTGTTTTTTTCATTAGAAATACATATGTTTATTTTTTTGAGTGTTTAGTTCAGGGTTCCCCACATGAAGGCTCGGGAGCCACATGTGACTCACTAGCCAATGGTGTGGCTCACGGATGTTCCCAGCTTGGTGCATCAGAATCAGGTCTAAGGGCTCGGACACACTCATCCAAGTTTGACGGACGAGACTCGGAACAGGCTGGAGCAGTGACCCTGAACAGCCTCCCTCTCTCTGGACAGGGAATGCGATGCGACACAGAAACACAAGCAGCTGTCATTCCCCGTCCAGAGAAAGAGAAGCCATTCAGGGTCACTGCTCCAGCCTGTTCCGAGTCTCGTCCGTCAAACTCGGATGTAACTAGGAGAGTGTGTCCGAGCCCTAACAAAGAAATATGACAAGCAGGTCTCCTGATGGGAACTTTTGTGAGTAGCCCTGTTGTGTCCCACGAATGGGAACAACTCATTGTATGTATTTTTATGTTATGCATTGTATTCCTTGTTCCTAGGCAGATTTCCTGCTCCCTGAAGTTTGTCCCTATGCCTCTCCTGTAGTTGATGATGTGTTAATTTGCTCCTCCCTTCTTCCCCAGTGTTCTGTTTGTTGTAGTTATTTTCTGGCTCACACTTGTGCTTCCCTGTAAAGATTACTCTTTTCACCTGTTGCATTGAACTTGATAACAAGATTTCAGAAGAAAATAGCTCTGTTTCTCCTGGTCTTTACTACAAGTCAGTGTGACTAAGTTGGCACTATCTGAAGACACATGGCATGAGTACAACAACCAAACAATTATATAGGAGACTGATGATTAAAACACTTAGAAACTCATACTGCCTTAAAGAGTCAGAATAAGCCCAACACCGAAAAGTAGGCCTGGATGCAGATACACTGGATTAGTTAAAAGTTAAATTGATTAATTAAGTCTAGTAAACTATGGATAAAATTATACTGCCAGTTAAAGGTTTTTTTGCAGCTGGATGTTACAGTGTGGAGGAAGTGTCTGGTGCGAGAATACCAATGGGGGTAAGGTGGGACCCCCTGGATCTTGGTATACTGCCTTAGTGTGATTTATTCTACTGGTAATGGGGGCTCTGGGTGTATTACTATGGGAAAGGGTATGATATCTGCATGTCACTAATTAGTAGGGGGTGGGAAAGCTCTGAATATGACTCATGACGAACTCTCACTTGTCACTTCTTTTAATAGCTTTAGGATTTAGAACTCTGAAGTGGTTAAAAGAAGCATTAGGGTATGTGCACATCAGCCGTTTCTGCATCTTTGCAGAACGACCGGGAACCGGTGGAGAATGGCAGAACTGAGTTTTCTGAACTCGCTAGTGTCCCTGGTTTTGTTAGCGTTTTGCTAACGATTTGCGATCGGTTTATTAGCGTTTGGACAGCGTGTTTCTTGGCGATTTCCCCGGCGTTTTTCTTAGCGATTTCCAGACTGGTCTTTGGTGCACTTGTTCAGCTGGACCCGCTGGAAAAACGCTGAAAAGAAGTCGCTTGCTCTATCTTTGACAACCGGTGGAAAACCGGTGAATAAACTGAAATCGTCAAGACAAAAATCGTTCTAATGTAGACAGCGTTTTCTAAACTCCATTGACTAGCATGTTAATCCAACCGGTGGCTAGGATTAACATAAATTAACATAAAACTCAGCGGAAAACGCCGACGGAAAACGTTCAAAAACAGCCCACAAAACTACTGATGTGCACATACCCTAAGAAGGAACAAGAACTTAGTAATGTTGATTTGTGATTGCAGTACACCGGTTGTCACAACCTGCAACTTTGGAGCAACATGGGGTTTGTAGGACCGTAATGTGAGGCTCATGGCTGTCTGCCAGCTTGTTGCATTGGCACCAGGTCCAACTAACAGCTATGAAGAGCAGGTCTCCAGATGGTGACTTTTGTGAGTAGCCCCACATAGAAGAGCAGATCTGAAAAATGGTAAGGTAGGAACCTTGGGATTTTGGTATATTGCCTCCATGTGATTTATGTGGAAAAGTTTTGGCTGTCATTATACCGGAAATGAAGGCTCTGGGTGTCAGTACTGTGAAAGGTTGGGAGCTGGATGCGGCCTGTGACCCTCTGTCAGAGCTTAATGTGGCTCTCAAGATCCGAAAGCTTGGGGACCTGTGCTTTACACTATAGTAATTTTGATGGGTGCCTTTGCTGAGCTATTTCAGGAGAATTCTGTGTGGAATCCACCTGAAAAAGACATTGTCTACATATTGATTAAGAAGGAGATGTGACAAAACAAACTATGGCATTGTTCACACTCAATTTGCGTTTTTTTAGCACTCCTAAAACCACATGCGTTTTTTTAGGAGTGCTAAAAAATGTCTCTTGTGTGTCTGAAAGGAAATACAGCCTTTTTGGACTTAGTCATTTTTTCCTCAAAAACACAGGCAAAAACGCAAGCGTTAACGCAGGGTGCATAAATGTGCCATTTAAAAACGCATGCGTTTCCCATAGGACCCGATGTTATAGAAACGCATGCGTTTTTTAGAAAACGCATGCGTTTTTTTAACATGGGGCCCTATGGGAGACGCATGCGTTAACGCAGGTGCCTATATGTGCCCTGCGTTAACGCATGCGTTTCCCATAGGGGCCCATGTTAAAAAAACGCATGCGTTTTTGGAAAAAAAACCCTGCGTTTTTTTCCAGCACCCAAAAAACGCTGCATGCAACGTGGAGGTAAAAAAACGCATGTACACTCAAGTGTACCATGCGTTAACGCACCTGCGTTTTTTTTACAGCACAAAAAACGCAGAGATGGGCAAAAAAGCTCATGTGTGTGAACATGGCCTATGTCTACCACATCTTTCTGAAAAAAAAAACACCCACAGCTGTATGATCTGCCTGGAGTAAATCTTTCGACACGTTTAGACAAGCACATTTTCGGTAAATGTGCTGTCCACGTGCACAACAGATGGCCTTCACACAGCAAACTAAACTATATGCAAGTGCACATGAGAAATTACGTCCATGTAGGACAAACATGCTACATGTACTTTAAAGCAAGAACAGGACATATAACAGTACATGCAGCTCCTGCACCTGTCTGCGACAAGGTTATGTGCAAAAGACTCAGTCATTTTCACAATTTTAATAGCCACCTGAACCAAGTCTAACATGACATGATATATTTTCAAGTCATAATGATAAAACCGAACTGCAATTGGTTCAAGGACAATAAAGCAGCTACAATCTGACCACTCTTTCCCAATGCATGTTTCCTTCTCTTATCTGTAATTATACTCCAGGATGAGCTGCTAGCGCTGGCTTCACCACAAATATATAGCAAGCATTGCAGGACCCAGGGGATAATTAATATGGGAGTAGAGTACGGCGGTTTTTCCTACAGAAGCATTCAATACTCTCACATTTAAAGCCATTGAACGAGCGATTATTGATTTCTTGTTTCCAGAGACTTTTCTTTCCGCGTACGCCAACTGTCAAGTAGGAAACAGAAAGACAATCCTGTTGAATAGAGTCTGAAAATTGCCCTTATTCTAAGCACTAAGCGGAGTCCGGGACACTGACAGAGAATCACACCGAAGACAGAATATTTACACTGCAACTCCTTCTAAAGCTATAATCAGCAAGTCAAGAAATAAAATTGTATATCAGGGCTCCGCTCAACAGCCTGTGATTGAGCTGATGTTTTACTGTACTCTATAATAAGTATCTAGGGTACTGGTGTGAATGGGATACTATTCTTTTACTGAACTTTTTTGGTTTTAGCTAAAACCAGACCAATTGTGTAAAGATGTGGAAGAGTTACATTGCAAAGTAACTGATAGGCACAATACAAAGTCATATCACAAAATCAGTAGTTTCCACTGGACTAAATATTAACGACCCTACTGTAGTCAAAAGAAATGGTTACAGTTAGCTTTTAATGGTGCATCTAATGTTCTCTTTTTTAGTTAGTATATTTTGTTTTCTCAGCTTTTCTATCATTTTCTAAAATGTGTCATGGTTATAGCCATAGGAAGGCTTTTTTACAAAAAAAAAATAGAACAAAGATTAAGTCTTACATTGTGCACGCCAGTACTGATGAAGGGCTTGCTAGAATACACTTATTTGATTTATTAAGGAATCAAGTAAGGCTAGGGTCACATCTGCGTTGTTTTTTTTTTTTTTAAAACCTGATCTGGTTTTGAACTTTCAAAAAGCTTAAAACCGGATCAAGAAACGCTCCTCATAGGAGCCAATGCTAAAAACCGGATTGCTTCACAAGCAATCCGGTTTCCCTCTCCGGCTCTGCAGCCTGCGTGAAAAATCATGCAGGCTGCAGTTTCGGAGCGGTTCTAGCATCTGCAATGCGGGAACCGGATTGCTCAGGATGTGTAATCCTGAGCAATGCGGTTCCCACATATACTTTGCTTATCCTGGCTGCCGCATCCTGAGCACATCCTGAGTTATCCGGTTCCCGGATTGCTGAATGTATGAAGACAATTGTGTTCACCGCATGCGAATCTGGATGCGGTGAACGCAATTCAGGTTTAAAGTGTGACCCTAGCCTAAGTCTAATACCAAGCTTGCGACACCACCACAAATGTGGAGGAAGTTGTGCCACTTTAGAGGCGTAAGATTTGACCTGTGAATATGGCTATGTC
This sequence comes from Allobates femoralis, assembly GCA_033576535.1. Taxonomy (NCBI): domain Eukaryota; kingdom Metazoa; phylum Chordata; class Amphibia; order Anura; family Aromobatidae; genus Allobates; species Allobates femoralis. The sequence goes on along the minus strand of JARQOC010000003.1, from coordinate 796,371,478 downwards.
CAGATCCGACCATGTCTCACCCATGCCACAGTCGTATTTTATCAAGTTCAGACAAAAACGCTGCTAGTAGAAGTTTTTAGACTCACTACAAGTGCAAAACCTCAAGTGCTCCACATGTCAACAAGTACCACAGTCTTGCTGCGAGTGTTCCGGCATCTAGCAGATCAAATGCCGAGAAACACTGATGTGAAAGCAGCCTGATCCATACATGACTGCATCCATAAAGTTTTATCAAAGCCAAAAACAGGAAGAATTAAAAAAACAAAGCAGCTTTAGGCTAGGGCCACACTTCAGTTTGCAATCCTGTTACTGCCTCCAGTTTTTCATTCTGAAAACCTGATCAGGTACCTGATCCATAGACTCCAATTTTAACAATTGTTTGCCAAAGTGCAATCTGTCTACTGGATCCAGTTTTTGAGAAGTCAGGTTTTAATAGGGTCTGCAATGTTTTTTGGCCTTTTAGTAAAACCTGATCAGTTTTTTTTAACATGGAACCCAGTGGGAACCTGATCCAATACTGGATGGTACATATAGGTAGAATCCAGTACCTGATTCAGTACCTGATCTGGTAAAAATGCCTCAAAACAGACAAGGGGAAAAACTGGATCCAGTAATGCATCCAGTTACTGGATGCAGCCTCCCAAGTGTGATCCTAGCCTTACTTAAAACATGACATATCGAAAAGAGGCAAAAATGCAATAAAAAAAACCTGCCAATAACCCAAATTTATCCACTAATGCACTTGGCAGGATACAGCCAGACTTCATTTTGTAGAGGCAAGCACACGTGCTAGACAGTGATGTAATCACTCTCAACCAGCCAGTACATGGGGGGGGCGGGGGGAGGGATGAAAAACAGCATTTACTATGCACACAGATAATGCTTGCATATATATAGGGTGCCATTCACTCTGATACATATGGTGCAGAGTGTCTGTATGCTACCCACTGATCCAGGATCAGCGACCCAGTACGATGCATCTGCACCACTGAAATGAATGACGTACTCAGGGGCCCAGCTACACCCCACAAAAAGATAAAAAAAAGTGCAAAAAAACTTTTTCTTGATACAAAAACATTTTATGAGGTATTGGTAGATGCTATGGCCAGAACATATATTATATATTATATATTAGCTTATATATTATATTATATATTATATTATATATTAGCTCATAAATTGTCACAATTTCTTTGATTATATTCTATTTCCTCCTGATCATTTAAATAAGGAGTGTGGAACTCCAGGCCTCGAGAGCCACCAACAGTGCAGGTTTTTGATATTTCCTTAGTATTGCATGGGTGATAATTGAATCACCTGCACTGGTGATGATTCCAACCCCTGTGTAATGCTAAGGCAATCCTGAAAACATGACCTGTTGGCGTCCCTCGAGGCCTGGAGTTCTCCACCCCTGATTTCTATACACTTTTTTTGTGTGTTTCTTTTGTGCATTTTTCTATTATGTTTCCTTGTGATTGGTTATTTTTCATGTGCCTTCTTATCATTTGCCTGAGGGTACCTTTACATGTCGCGATATCGCAATGCAACATCGACAAAAAGTCACGTGGTGTGGGTGTTGCAGTTGATATCGTTGGTGCGTTGTGCAAGCCCTTCAACCGTGCAATATTGGCTAGACGATGTGGCAGGATCGTGCTGTGTGACAGCGCAGCTACGATTTGGAGTGCAACTTCCCCTATTCACTCCAATGTTAAATGCTCGTTCCCTGGGTTGCTCATACCCAGCGCAAAAAAGGGGCATACAACATTGTAGTAGCGTTGCCTTCTGATATCTCCCTGTGTGACATCTCCTATGCGATCTTGGACAAGTGCCAAAAATGCGCGTGCTCCCGTGAAATTGTATGCAATATCGGAACGATATCGCGACGTGTAACGATACCCTAAGAAGCGAAGACTCTTAAAAAAGCCTAAAGAACTATGAGCAAAATGCTCATTTGTATCTGGCAATATGAAAACTTCATGACGGAAACCCCATGGACCCCTTCATAGTTGCGTCCATCAAGTTCAATTGGTGCCTGTCCTGTCATAATAGAAATTGCTATTACTTTTTTCCCCTGTTCCTATAATGGGACAGAAAAACATAAATAATGGCACTCAAGTCAACCTAACCTAATAGGAATAGTAGAAGCAAGAGGAAAAAAAAAGCAAAATATCCAGTAAAGCTAACAGGAAAAATGGCAGCGGCCAATATTTCTTAGATGACTTCTATGAATCTCACCTGTTAAGGCCCCGTTACACTCTGCGTTATCGGTAACGATATCGTTGCAACGTCACCGGTTTTGTGACGTTGCAGCGACCTCGTAGCGAAGCCGCTGTGTGTGACATGTATCAGCAAGCTGATTGCTGATCACGGATCATTGGTAAATGGCTAGGACCATTTTTTGATCGTTTGTGAGACCAAAGATCAACAACCTCCCAGTGCTGCACAGCACACGCTGGGAGGCTGGTAACCAGGGTAAACATCGGGTAAGCACTGCGCTCTGCTTAGTTACCCGATGTTTACCATGGTTACCAGAGTTCTCGCTGGTCGCTGATGAGTTTGCCTGTGTGACAGCTCACCAGCGATCAGATAACGATTTCCCAGCGATCCCGATCGTTGGTCGGATCGCTGGGACATCGCAGCATGTAATGGGGCCTTTAGACTTTGCTACAAATTTCATTTGTTCTTTGGCCTTATTAGTGGAGGCAGAGCGACAAAGAGCAAGGATTGATTAAACCTCTATATTTGTGATGGGCGAGTCCTAAATTACTCGGAATCGCTTGACTCTAGCGAGTCCGAGCTCGGGACTCGCTACTCGTTGCGAGTCTAGCGAGTCCAATGTTAATGAATGGGGAAGTGAGTAATAGCGAGTAATGTGCGATTTACAAATCGCAGATGTGTCTATTGGAAACTCCAAATGAAAGGAGTTCAAAATAATCACACATGGGGTACAAAATAATCAAAAAATAAATGAGGTCACTTTTCCATCCAAATAAGAGTAAACTATAATCACAGGTTCAGTGGACCATACAGTATGATATAGCCACAAATCTAATTAATTGTCACCCTCAATGTGATGCACTGATGATAACTCAAATGATCATGTGATATGCATATAATTGCAAAGAGGTTATGATCAGGGAGCCCTTAGATAGCAACCAAAGAGGTGTCCATAAACCTGTAAGGAAAAAGATGGACACCTTGAGAAAGCGGTTACAGGGAAAAAAGGGCCAGAGGAAATCCTCTGAATACCTGTGCTGGCTGCGGGCTGTGAAGACCAAACACCCTACGTGTCTCGCCGCTACACTGAACGGCTTCGTTGGGGGCTAGGCTGTCTCAGAAGCTTTGTCGGAACATAACAGATTCTGTATTCGCGAGTCCCGAATACAGTAGACAGCGGGTATCCGTGAAGCGGTGCGATTATTTAAACGATTTGGGGAGATTCAAGCTACATAGCGATGTGATATAGCGAGTCTAGCGAGTGAGAAAAAGTAAACTCTGACAAAACTAGGATTGCCATTGACTTGCATTGGACTCGTTACTGTGCGAGTAATCGCTGGGAAACTCGCCGAGTACCGAGTCCTGCGAGTTCCTTACTACTCGCCGAGTAACGAGTCCTAGCTAGTAGACTCGTCCATCCCTACTCTATATGTAATTCTAGTCTTTCCCCTATTAGACACTATGGATTTAAACTATAGAGGTCTCATGATGATGGCGCCATCCTCAGTCTGTGTTTTGTTCAGTAACATGTCATATCTACAAACTTCAAGTCACATGCAGACACTACTGGAGATTTACTGAGCAAAAAGCCCCAGAATTGCCAAAAATGGGTCAAAGACTAAAAGTTGTATCATGTGGCTCAAATTATGGGTTTTAGTCATGTTTTACTTTTGAATAAAAAAAAAAGGTATAGAGACGGGTTAGGCCAAGATGAGATTTTAAAATGCACCAATTATTCAATACAGTGACATGCAAATGTTAGACTTCACTGGTCCAAATTACTGTTATTTTGAACAGTTAAATGGGTTGTGCCATGAACAATTTTACATTTTAATTAATAGACATTAGTAAAAAAAAAATAAGTTCCTCAATTGGATTTGTTAAAATATTTTTCCAGACCCAAGATAATCTTATAAATTTGCCCCTGTGTAATGTATGTGTCCATGCAGGAACAGGTTGGATATGCTGTACCACACCTCCTGTGCATGGGAGAAAAAAGACAGCATACAGCCGGGGATAACAGAATATAAGAGTATAAAGACATCACAACCAGGGATCACATAAAATAAGAGTATACAGACATTACAGCCGGGGATTACAGAATATAAGAGTATACAGACATTACAACTGGTGATCACAGAATATAAGAGTATACAGACATTACAGCCGAGGATCACAGAATATAAGAATAGACAGACATTACAGTTGGGAATCACAGAATATAAGAAGTTGCTTAACTGTTCACAATAACAGTAATTTTGACCAGGGGTGCCCAAATGTTTGCATGCTGCTGTATATACAAGACACAATTTGAATGTGTGAACAAAGCCTTATGAAAAATGTAACTCTCTGAATTGTATAGACTAGTGTCTTCCTGTCTTGGAGTGGTATAACATACAAGGGAATACATTAGCAGGATAGCAGCGAGGGGCAAAGGTGTTTAGATAACTAAACTGACCCTTACACTAATGGTCCCTGGCTCACCTTGTTCCCAGAATTACCTCTGAAGGTGAGGATGTATGGGCTGCCACCCATGCCCTTCCTCCTGATCAGCCACAGGCTAAATCCCTCTAACGTCCACTCATGGACAGGAAAGCACAGCAACTCCCACAAAATAAGGAAAACTTGAGAAAACAGAACAGCAGGGAGGCTTCAGCACGAACTGCACTAATGTCCTCAGAGCTCATGGTCATGGCAGAGAATAAACTCTATTAGTGACATCAGCTGGTGGAAAAGGGAACTATTTAAAGACCAGAGATGTGAACAACAGCATCCTCTGGCATGAACTCTGAAGTGATCAACAGGATTAAAACATATTTAATCACTGTTTAGACTAGTGTCTTCCTGTCATGGGGTGGTATAACAGACAAGGGAGTATGTTAGCAGGATAGCAGTGAGGGGCAAAGGTAATCAGGGAAATAAACTTCCCAAAGACTGGAGGTCCCTGGCTCACCTGGTTCCCAGAATAACCTTTGAAGGAGGGGATTTCTGGGCTGACACCCTTGCCCTTACTCCTGATCAGTTATTATTATTATTTATTTATATAGCGCCATTATATTCCATGGCGCTTTACATGCTAAAGAGTGTAGATTGAGAACAGTAACGGTCCAAGAACCGAGCCCTGAGGGACTCCGACAGATAGGGGGTAGGGTGAGGAGGATGTGTGGGAGTGGGTGACGCTGAAGGTCCGGTCCGTTAAGTATGAGGAGATCCAAGAGAGGGCGAGGTCCGTGATGCCAAGAGATTCCAGGATCTGAAGTAGAAGGGAGTGGTCAACAGTATCGAAGGCAGTGGACAGGTCGAGGAGGAGGAGAACAGAGTAGTGGTGCTTGCTTTTGGCTGTCAGTAGGTCGTTGGTGACTTTGGTCAGGGCTGTTTCAGTGGAGTGGAGGGGTCGGAAGCCAGATTGCAGGCGGTCAAAGAGGGAGCAGCAGGAGAGGTGAGAGGACAGCTCAGAGTGGACATGCTGTTCAAGTAGTTTAGAGGCGAAAGGGAGGAGAGATATAGGGCTGTAGTTGAAAACAGTTGTGGGGTTGAGTGAGGGTTTTTTGAGGATGAGTGTGAGCAAGGTGTGTTTGAAGGCTGAGGGGAAGGTGCCAGTGGTAAGTGATAGGTTAAAAAGATGAGTTAGGGCTGGGATGATAACAGAGGTGAGGTTGAGAATGAGGTGGGATGGGAGCGGGTCATGGGCGCTGGTGGTGAGGTGCGATTTTGACAGGAGGGAGGAGAGCTGGTCTTCAGTTATGGGAGGGAAGCGGTTGATGGAAAGAGAGGGCAGTATAGGTGAAAGGGGAGACTGTGGGGACAGTGGATCAAAGGTGTCTCTTATTCTGTCAATCTTTTCTTTGAAGAATGAGGCAAAGTCTTCTGCAGCGATAAGGGGAGAGGGAGGGGGAGCAGGCGGTTTTGAAATGTTGTTTGGGATTGCGGGACAGGGAGGTTATTAGGGATAATAAGAAGGTTAGTTTGGCGGTGGCAAGTGCAGTCTTGAAGGCGACGAGGAACTGTTTTAACAGCGCAAAGTGCTCAGTGGAACGTGATTTTTTCCATCGCCTCTCGGCGACCCTGGATGCCCGTCTCAGGTCTTTAGTGAGGGTGGTGTGTCAGGGTTCCCTGTTAGTGCGTGGAACGTGGTATGAGATGGGGGTGGCTAGGTCGAGGGTCTTGGTTAATGTGGTGTTGTAGAGGGTGGTGGCAGTGTCTGTGTCACGTATAGATGTTATGTTGGCGAGGGGGAGAAGGGATTCTGAGAGTGAATGTAGGTCAATGTGTTTTAGGTTTCTGTGGGGATGATCAAGTTTGTGGAGAGGAGGTGGTGTAGTAGGGGAGGTGAGGGAGGAGAAGGTCAGCAGATTTTGGTCAGACAGGGGGAGGGTTAAGTTTGTGAGGTTAGTAAGGGACCAAAGACGGGTAAAGATGAGATCCAGCGTGTGGCCATCTTTGTGGGTGGCAGAGAGACCATTGAGAGAGCCCGAAGGAGGATGTCAGGGAAAGAAGTTGAGAGGTGGTTGAGTGTGCAGTGTCAATGGGGATATTGAAATCGCCCTTAATGATGGTGGGGATGTCAGAGGCATAGGCTAAAACACCATCACCTCCACCCTTGGACCGGGAAGCACAGCAACTTCCACAAAATAAGGAAAATTCCTGACAACAAAACAGCAGGGAGGCTTCAGCACGGAACTTCACTAACGTCCTCACAGCTCACAGTCAGTGACATCAGCTGGTGGAAAAGGAAACTATTTAGAGACCAGGGGCATGAACAACTGCATAACCTGACATAGTCCCTCACCTGAAGAGCCACAACAGACCATAGACAACAGCTGCTTCTAACATTAACTCCAAAGTTACCAACAGGAATTAAACATATTAAATCAATGCAAAGCAGTGCAAAAAGGCTGGAGTGCAGGCTACATGTGACACTTCCTATATCATTACCATATTGGTAGTCCTAACCTCCAGGTAGGAAGATGTAATTAACCATGCCCTTATGGCTGCTATACACTAATTACAGTTTATGAAATAAAAAGTGCAAGGCGACAAATAAAATAGAAATGTAAAAGTGAAAAAAATACATGAAAATGGTTGAAATGTACTAATCAGCATTCTAAATTCACAACAAGGATGCTCTGCTCGGCTGGAGGTATTCTTCACACACCATTTAGAGTAAAGGCAATCTATCCTGAATGTCGGTGTTAAAATGATTATTAAAACAACAGAAGGAATCCCTTGAGGCTTTTGTCATTGTGAGCAGAGATAGCAGGGAGGTCATCTCGGAATGTGTGGTTACCGTATCAATTATTTACCTCTCTACATTCACGACTTGCCAAGTAGGAACCAATTGTGCATTGCATTGCCTAATTGATTTAGCATATAAATTCATTCATACTTGAGCCAAATTAAAAACAGATTCAATAAAATAACCAACCTGCCATTAAGGATTTCACATAACTAAATAGCTCTTTAGAATTCAGATATTTCTTTATTTCTTCCTAATCTTGTAATTTAGAGTAGTTACAATTTAGGTACATTAAAATTCCTAATTAAAAACAATAAAAATGTAAAGGGCTCCTGTAGTTTGGGCGGTAAGATACAGATACTCGCTGCACGATTGCAGATAGATATGTTTTACTCTAATAAAAAAGTCATCCAAAGAATATCAGTCTCAGAGGATCCCAGTGGCCTCTCCCTGCCCTGATCCCTTTTACTGGTTTCTCCTTATGTAAATAAGGTGAGGTGAGGAAAGGTTACTCTATTTTATGGGGGCACACGTGGGGAATGAGAAGACGTTGTGCATGTAGTGAACAATACCTCTAATGTGGAATGTATAAATGCATTAATTTATTATGCTTTTGTCCTTTGAGAAATGATTCCTCGACAATTACTATATTTTAGTCCATTCCATTCATCTATTTTGTACATTTTTTATACCAATGTATGTTTTTCTATAATGTAGTTGTATGGAACCAGAACCATTTAGAAGTTATTATAATAGATGAGCCACCACCCTAGTGTTCGAATTTTATTCGATTTATCGAATTGGAGATCTATTCGTCGAATGTTCGTCGAACACCGTCGAATACCATTGAAAACAATGGCAGGCAAACACAAATACGTATAAACACATAGAAAACACATAGAAAACACAACAAACACATAGAAAAGTGACAAGTACATATAAAAATGCGAAAAGAAAAGAGCTGGACGAGTAAAAGGAGGAGGAGACAAAGATATAGGAATGTCATGCCCATCTAAAATCATGTAAAACACAGCAAGGGGACTCCAACAAGAGTCTCCATTTTTTCCAAAAATTTGGGCACAGACACCACTTAAGTGGCATCAATTGCCCCAGAGTTGCAAGCTCAAAATGTTCGGTGAGGTGACTTTCATGCAGCACATTCAAAAATCCACAAGCCTTTAGTCTCCCCATGTTATCTGTAAGATTTGTCACCAAAATCTAAGTAGAGACCAAAGCAGTGGGAAGAGGGCCGGGCCAACCACCGTTTGCCCCATCAAGTGCATCCGCGGCCTCTTGATCCTCTGTGACTGTGGGGACAGCTTTCAAACATGCTTTTGGGTGCAGACCTTCCACCTCTTTACCCGCAACAGCCAGTGTGATTGGCAGGTCGACAATTCTTTTGGAAGTGGAAACATCTGCTGGCGTTGAGCGCTGTCAGACATCGAGAGCACCACCTTTGAATGAAGGCAACATAATATCTCCGCCTGCATCTTCCTCACAGATAAGCAGTTTGCTGGGGACACCCTACTCAACCCCGTCTCAGCACAGCAGCCATCCCTTGGTCCCTCAGATGTGGACAAGTAAAAGACCATTTCCTCCTAACCATGACAAAGCTAAGAGGTTGAATTTCATCATCTGCAAGCTGTTGACTACAGAAATGCTGCCTTTCCACCTGGTGGACACAGAGGATTTTCGAGACCTTATATCCATTGCAGTGCCCCAGTACCAGATGCCCAGTCACCTCTACTTCTCAAAGAAAGCTGTGCCTGCGCTACACCAGCATGTCGCACACAACATCATCGCTTCCTTGAGAAACTCTGTGTGTGACAGGGTGCATTTCACCCCATACACTTGGACGAGTAAGCATGGACAGGAGCATTACATGTCGGTGACTGGGTACTGGGTAACTATGGTGACAGCAGAATGGACTGCTGTTCAAGTCTTGCCGTCCCCACGAGTTGTGCGTCAATCCTCTGTATGTAGAAGTTCCTCCACTGCTTCTGCCTCCTCAACCTTGTCTCAGTCCTACACCTGCACCCAAAGCCTGTCTGGTAATGCCACTTGCATTCTAACAGCGCAGAAGGAATCCTGCACACCTCCTTACTATGCTGGCAACAGGGCTCAACGGCATCAGGCGGTGTTTACGTTGAAATATCTGGGAAATGTGAGTCACACAGCTGAGGAGTTGTGGTCAGCTGTGGAGACCAAATTTCATCAGTGGTTGTCTCCACTGAACCTGCAGCCAGGGAAGGTCATGTGTGACAATGCTGCAATGCTGGGTGCGGCCCTTCACCGGGGCAATGTGACACACGTGCCTTGTATGGCTCACATCTTGAACCTGGTTGTCCAGCAACTTTTAGCCCACTATCCCGGCCTAGATGGGCTTCTGCAGAGGGCACGGTTGCTGTGTGCTCACTTCCACTATTCGCATCCAGCAGCTCAACGACTTGCATCTTTACAGAAGTCGTTCGGCCTGCCAGTTCACCGGCTAAAATGCGATGTGCCGACACAATAGAATTCAACTCTGCACATGTTGCAGCAACTGTGGCAGCACCAACGAGCCCTGGTGCAATACGTTATGACGTATAACCTGGGCCAATGAGATCCAGAAGTGGGGCAAATCACGCTGCGGGAGTGGTCTCAGATCAAGGACCTATGCACCCTTCTGCACAGTTTTGAAATGGCGACGAAGATGTTTAGTGCTGACGATGCCATTATCAGCATGACTATTCCGGTCATTTACATGATGCAGCACACTTTAAACAGTATTCGGAGTAAGGTGGTGGGACAAGAGGACGGGGAGGAAGTACAGGAGGAGTCATATACAGAACGGATAACAAGATCTCCAAGGTCCAGACAGTTGGCAGCACCAAGCGGCAGGAATGGGAGGGTGGGGGAGAGGGATTGAAGAGGGCGCATGGTAGCAGCCAAACTGTTGAGGAAGGTGCAGAAGCCGAGGAACAAATGCATGGTAATGCCCTTTCCATGTTGGCTTACTAGCATCACTGTGATTGGCCGGCCGCATTCTATCTTCAGGTCTAATATAAGACCTGGTAAAGGAATGCTTGGCATACTCTGGTAGCAGATCAGGGAGAGTTGATCTAGGAGGAAGTGCTTAGATTAAAGCAGGCATATAAACAGGTTTTAGATTATATTGCAGTAATTGTATACCTTGCCTTGCTACACCATTAAAACAAATGTTTTTTTCAGGGCTGCATCCTGTCCTGTGATCTAGTAAAACTGCTGTTAGGCCCCTTTCACATGTCCGTGATTCCAGTACATGTGGTGTCCATGGTGAAGACACATTTATACACATACTAATTAAAGCAATGGTGATCTTCACACCTTCGTGTTTTCACACGGACCATTTGTCAATGTCAGCCATATGTGTCTCCATGTGAAACTCATTGAGTCATGTCCGTTTATTCTGTCAGCACGGACACATGGACCAATACAAGTTAATGGGTCCATGAAAAACACATACAGACATCCATCCATGTGCTGTCCGTGTGACACGGATTTGAATTGAGTACATTCAAAGAATTACTAATTTTTAAATGTTAAAGATGTGTAAAGAGAGATATACAGATAGATAATAAATATGGTAGACAGATAGATAGTCATATGGTTTTACAGCTATTAACCCCAAAAAATTATTTAAAGAAAAAACGACGTAAAGTCCCCCATTTTTGATAACTATCAAAGCTACAGACAGCTGCGCGTTGTCAATATCAATCTGAGTAGGTCCATAGTCAATGGGCATGTTCCTGCCTAAAAATAGCAGCCCAGCCGCCCCAGAAGTGGTGTATCCATTAGATTCGCCAAATCAGGCATTTCGCCTCAGCTCTTCCCGATTGCCCTGGTGTGGTGTCAATCGCGGTAATGGCATTTGGGGCTGATTTAATCTGTGTAGTTTTAGTAATGGAGAGGCGTCTATCAGACATCCCCATTACTAACCCAGTAAGTAAAAAGAAAAAAACCAACACAGCAAAAATGGAAGAAAAATGTTCTGCACCAATCTGTTCTAAGAAAAAGCTAATCTGGGCATACAGACATGTTATTTTAGAGTTGTATGTGAAACAACAGGCGTACTGGTGGTGCTCATTTAAGATTAAGGCATATCCATTTGTAGAATTAAGGAAAAAATGCCACTCACCAGGTTTTCGCTTGATAAAATCCTCTTTTTTATGTTAAAATTACATGCGATGGCAGGTGAACAAGCACAGCATAGTATCAGGATATCAGGATGACAGTTGTTTCGTGTCAGCTCGACACTTCTACAGATACTGTAGAAGTGTTGAGCTGACACGAAACAGCTGTCATCCTGATACTATGCTGTGCTTTGTCCACCTGCCATCGCATGTAATTTTAAGAAGATGAAAAAAAGAGGATTTTACGAGGCGAAGACCTGATGAGTGCCATTTTTTTTAATTCTACAAATATAAAAAGAAAAAAACAAATACAAAATTAATTTGTTTTAAAAAATCACTCCCACAACATTTCTCCTGGTTCAAAACTTTATTACAAAAATAACCTATGCAGGTCCACCGCAATCCAGGGATATCAATGAAGTCCTCCAAATTCAACATACTCCAGACAGGGAATAGAAATGCATAAAAAGAGAGAAAGAAAGACAAGACACCATCCCTCTTTCACCAATGTATTCGAAAGCAATATTTCCATGTGCGATATAGTCCAGCGGTTCCCACATAGATCCTCATTTACGTGGATGAAAGATCATTCTCAGGCTCTATAGGCATTGAGCAGCTGCCGCTCCTGGCTCATACAGCGCTCTGTCGCACTTCCCATGACTGTGATTAGCAGTGATGTAAGGAACATGACCTCTCATTACTCTGATGTGATGCCATGTGAACAAAGCTGTAGATTCGGGTATGTGGAATTTGCTGTCTATCAGCCATAGTTATAATGTGATTCCTGGATTCCAGCACACATACGTTTCATCCACGTGCTGCCTAAGGATAAGGTCAGACCTACGTCTGCCCTCAGCATGCCGGACGCGTTCAAAACTTAGAAAATCTCAGGCTCAGCGCATAGCCTTACCGGCATTTAACGCTATGCACCACCTGTGTATAGTATCCGTATGGCAACTGGAATGATCACGCACCCACCAGCTGCACTCACAGCTCCCGGATATGCACTTTTGATGAGCGCACAGGAAATGCAATTTGCAGCACTTTCCTGTGGGCTCGTCAAAAGCGCATATCAGGGAGCTGTGAGTGGAGCCAGCGGGTGCATGATCTTTCCGGTTGCCATAGGGATACTATACACAGGCGGCGCATAGCGTTACATGCCGGTAACGCTATGCGCTGAGCCTGAGAAAGTCTAAGTTTTGGAAGAAAGCCTCAGGTTCAGGGCAGTTGCAGGTCTGACCCTAGTCTAAGCAGTATATAATGAAGTCCATGCAGCACTAGGTGGTGTCCATAGTAAGTAATGTCCATACTGAACATTCTAAACATCTTTTTTCCTGGCCCAAAGTATGATTCTGGAAAATAATGAGTCTTATTCTGTTACAAAATCACAATTTAGGCCAGAAAAAAAAATATTGGGGCCTCGTGCACATGTGACATATGGATCCATGGCTGTGGAATAAACATTAGACTTATTTATCCAGCATGTATCATTGTCACGTGCATGAGACCAATGTATATTTTATTATAAGTTGAATGATGCGCAGACATGTTATTTACATAATCATAATGTGTACACCAAGCCTTAAATGACTCCAGACCTCTACATTAAATTTAAAAATAGGTGTACAATCATCCTTTGGCCTCTATGAGCCCCTTTAGCCCACCTCAGAAGCCAGCAAAGAGACTGAAGCAGCGGAGGGGCAGTGCTGGGCTCAGAAAAGAAAAAGAACCATCTGGCTTTATTGTTGTAACCCAGCACAGCGCATTAGAAGCCAAAAACCTTTAACCAATATTAAAAGGACTCTATCATGTCAAAAATCTATATGCAACTGATATAATTTTCTATTACCTCTGGTGAAGCTATTTCTATTCATGTATTTCTTTTATTTATACCCCCTATCCTCTGTAAACTGCAAATAAAGATATTAATTTAATCTGCCAATCACAGTGAGTGATCACTTAGTTCTCTGCTGCACACTCCCCAAGGAATGAATATTTATGTAGTGACGACATCACTGCACTGCATACAAGGAAAGTTCAGTAGAAATCACTCACATGCGGGGATACTGTATTCTTCTATCTGCACATCTTGTATTCAGCAAAACAAATGTTCAAATGAACACATAAAATCTCTCACAGACAGCACAGGCTTGTGCTCAGAACAACACATGGAGGAAATTGCCTTATCTGATATCTAATAGCTAGGCATGTGCCTGCAGTCTCTCCCTCTCCCTCCCCCTCAGAAGCATCACAGGAAAATGAAAATGGAAGTTAGACACAGAGCATAGGGAGTGAAAGCAATGGACCGGACTAGTGAAGTTAGCTACCTGCAGGATGTGAATATGCTTATAGCAAAAGAACCACAAGGGGTACAATAGTGATTCTTACATACCGTATTCTGAAAGAGCTTCCTAAGCACTATTCAAGGGTACTCTTAGTATCATATTAAAAAATGACCTGACAGCGTCCCTTTAAGGGCATTTAAAAGAGGTGGTCCTATAGTGAACAACTCCTTTATAGGGAATCCATCACCTCGGAAAATCCTATTTACCTGCAGATATAGTTTTAATAAACTGGTAAATAGGGTTACAATCCTGCCTGGATGCTTTACTGAAAGTTCGGCTATTGGGGAAAAATGAACTTACCGTATTTTCTCTCAGTAATCACTGACTTTCAGGCATGGTGGCTTGGACAGAGTATAATAGTAACCAGTCACATCACTGCTGATTGTAATGTGAGTGGTGGATGCAATCACCCCCTGGCACTTTGATTAACCGCTTGCTGTGCACAAATGCGCTGCAGATCTGGCTGTCAATGAAATTGTTGAGTGTGCTTACACTCGTATACCCCTCGCAATATTGTGAAATGCTGTAAGCGATGACTGTAGTCATCTGTGCACCCCGCCATGACTAAAAGATGGTGGCTCCCAGGAGGAAATAAGTTTTAGCTCATTAGCTGCACTTTCCGTATGCGACCAGGCTGCATTATAACTCTACTTACCTGCAGATTAACCTCATATCTGAAGATAAATAGCATTTACCGAGATGATGGGCTGACTTTAAAAAGTTTTCAATAAACACATTTTTACTGTCCAATGGATTTTACTTAATGAAAATAACAAATAAAGAAGCTCCTTACCTTAATACCTGCTGAAGTTACTCGTCCCTGGCTGCAGAGGTGATATTGTGCATACAAATAATGGGTTAACCTATTGGTTTAGCCTCAACAGTCTCAGTGACTCATTTGATGAAAAGAAATGCACCGGTCTAGTAGAAGCGCTTAGGAAGGGGATTGATGGCACAGAACATTAATAGTTGGCAAACCTTTATTGGTCAATGGTTCCCTTTACAGCTCCACAACGCGTTTCGACAGCATTGACTGTCTTTATCAGGTTTTGCCTGATGGACAAACCTGATGAAGACAGTCAATGCTGTCGAAAAGTGTTGTGGAGCTGTAAAGGGAACCATTGACCAATAAAGGTTTGCCAACTATTAATGTTCTGTGCCATCAATCCCCTTCCTAAGCGCTTCTACTAGACCGGAGCATTTCTTTTCATTATCCCCCTTCCCTCGGTGAGGGAGCAACAGCAGAAGCAGCTTTGGGATTCCATCACTCTGGCTGAAGGACCTGGCAACGGGGTATGTGCCAAAGGACCTTTGGTGACGTGTTTCCGGTCGGCCCCATCACGTAATTAATATCAATCCCTGGCACTCCAAAAGAAACCTGAGAAGTTGTACTTTGTGTATTGTGGTTTTATTAGTTGTGATTGTGAAGACAAAAATCACGTATTGTGGTTTTATTTTATTTTTTTTACAACTTCTCAAGTTTCTTTTGGAGTGCCAGGGATTGATATTAACTACCTTTGGAATTTTTTTCCCTTGAGTACCCGAACGGTGGTCGAGCTTGAATTTATAATGGCCCCATCACGTGACCGCAACCCGGAAACAACGCAGGAGCGGTGAATCGCAAAGGCGGCGGTACCACTCATCCTCCAGCCTGGACAGCACATGAACAGGCCATTCACTGGGGTTGTGCGGGGAGCACAACCTCTCCAGATTAGTGGCCCTCGGCCCCCTAATTCCCACACAAGCTTATGGTTGTTCACTGTGCGCCCATGTTTCTTCTCTTCTTACCAGTGACTCATTTGGCCTCTTCTCTTGGAAAACAACATTGCCCACCCAAGGTGACATGGTGCAAAGATATATTTTCAAGATTTCAACAACTGTTGGAATGTAACGTATTTGTCAACTATTAACTTGTCTGTTTTATTGTCAGCCATGTTTTTGTAATAATAATTCCAAGCAATGAATGCCCTATTGTGTAGTACTTCGGCTCGTTTTATCTTCTCCCTCGTGAGCTATTGTAGCTTTACGACGAGGATCAAGGCATCCCGCACACTGATGCTCATCTGATCCCTCCTCACACCAAGGACATAAACCGAGCTATTACATCTTTACTCATAAGACGAATATAACATTTTAAAGGTCAGACATGAGCTTGCTGTCTGGACGGTAGACTGTGTTATATTGGTGAACCACTTTGAGCATGGCAGAATAAGGACTAGATGAATATAGATGACAGCGAGGTGTATGATTCTTGTCAAATACGTCTGAGCGGCTTATAATCACCCTCTGGCAGATACAGGCGGCCCTTCATCTCTTCCTCTCTTTTCTATACACTACTTTTGGTTCTATAACTATAGTTCTAAAAGACAATAAATCTATTATGTTTCATTTCTCATATGAGACATTCTAAGAATTGTGCAGGAAATAATTTATCAATATTTTATAACATCAAGGTTAACGGTGAACTCTTTGTAGATATAGATAGTATAAGGATTAAAAAAGAAAACTTGATCAATATATATGATGTGATGGGCTCATGTCTACCCAGTCCACCAGTAAAATCAGTTATTTATTAAATCCAGCCTATGCCACCTATTTAATGTGACGATACTAATACAGATATTGGACCTGTGCAATTTTTTAGTTTCATTTTAGCATGTGATGTTGAATAAACCATGATCTTTGTATATATTAAAGGGAACCTATGATGTCTCCAAAAGCTATTAACCTGCATATAGTGGGTTAATGTGCAGGATAATACTGTTCCAAAGCTGCCCAGCCATTGCACTGTAAGCCCAGCTACTGGGAGGAAATAAACTTTATTCCTCCCTGCAGCCTCTGGCTTTCAGTCATAGCATGCACATAGTGAGCAGTGACTGTAAGCACTGACTGAGACTTGGATGTGCAGTGCTTCAGTGCAGAGTCAATTGTCAGTCAATGTTGGTATGAATTTACAGCCACAACTCTCTATGTACTTAGCAGTGACAAAAACTGAGCCGGTCGCACTTCTATGTCTGAAAGACAGAGGCTGACAGGAGGAATAAAGGTTAATTTCTCCTGGTAGCAAGGGTCAGTAGCGCAGCAGCTGGACAACTTTGGAATTATTTTAACCTGCAGATCTGCTTATCAGAAGAGTGGATATGGTTGGTGTAGCAGGTACATGATCTTTATGTAAGAGTGTGGAGAGATTTCCTGCCTGATTAAAATGGTGGGGGCTGACAGCCAACAGGGTTGTTGTGGAGACAGGTGAAAATGATAGTGTGTGGAGCTGAGGTAAACAAGTGTCCTAAGGTGCTGTGAGCAGGAGAGTGGCTTTGGAGAAGTTGATGCAGGATAAAGCTGAGACCGGAAACTGAATAACTCGACAGCCAGGCCCCAGGAGGGAACAAAGACTTATTCCCCTAGAAGAAGAAGGTGGACTGCTGCCAAGAGAGGAGTGCATTGGTAGAGGCGGGTAAGCCACTTTGTGAGAGAAAATACTCAATACCCACTGTGAGGAACTAAAGTGAGACAGCAAGCTTTAGTGTGGTTTCTCCAGGTGAACATACTTCACCCCCTCCCCTGGAAAGCTACAGAGACTTATGACCCCTTCATCATACAAGACAACAGACTATTTTTGTTCACTATGGTCGTGTTTTTGGCACTGAAGACCATTGGAAGTAACTGACTTCCCTAGACCTGGTCTGGACTACAACTGGACTAAACGACCACCGTTAGCTAAGGCTGCCTTCAGATTTGCAGATGCCTCCGCAGTGTTTTGCGGAGGCATCTGCAAGCATCTGCATGCAGACGGCAGCCCCTATGTTTATAATGGAGCGCACAGCGGTCTGCAGATGCTTGCAGACCGCCGTGCGCACTCATTCACTCCTATATGTGATCTGAAAATCACACACTCTCATGTTGCGTCACATGTTGCACATGTTGCGTCCCTGGTGCGGACGAGAGTGTGTGATCTGTACGCAGGCATCCGCCTGCGCACAGATCACATATAGCAGTGAATGGGTGCGCACGGCGGTCTGCAAGCATCTGCAGACCGCCGTGCGCTCCATTATAAACATAGGGGCTGCCGTCTGCATGCAGATGCTTGCAGATGCCTCCGCAAAACGCTGCGGAGGCATCTGCAAATCTGAAGGCAGCCTTACACCTGTTTTGCTTCTGTAGTTAATTATCATTTATTTTTCCATGTAGATTTTAGGTACATTAATTCCTGGCATTGCCTTCTCACACTGAGGAGGAACACTGAGGTAACACACCGACCCCTACCCTGATGCTGGGTGTATGTAAATAATATAGGTAGTAGTTCTGGGGAAATAACTTATCTGTGAATCTTGCTCTGAATTTTCCCTTTGTTTCCCCTTTATGTTGCTTCTGCCTCCGTCTCTGTTTCTGTGACTCGCTGGAACTAGTACGGACCTCTAGTCATTACATTTATTCCGAGCAGTGATAATAAAACCTTTATTGTATGGCACAACATATAGCAGATTTATCAAAGTATGCAAAATCAAATTTATTATTTTTATAAATAATCTGGCAAGACCTCAGAGGGCAGTTCCATTAAAAGGAATCTGTCAGCAAGTTTTTGTTTTGTAATCTGAGAGCATCATGATGCAGGGGTAGGGATTCTCATTCTAGCAATATGTTACTTGCTGGGCTGTTTGCTGTCATTTTTATACATTCATTGTTTTCTCTGACCAGAATGCTGAGCTCTGTGTAACCTCACCCACACCACTGATTGGCCGCTTTCTATGTACAGTACAATGTGAATTGACAGAAAGCTACTAATTAGTGGCGGGGTTGTGGTTAGACAGAGCAATTGACTAGAAGTCAAGAGACACCTACTCCTAATTGTTTCAAAATACATTTTTCACACATAATCAATTTAGAATTTTATTGCACATCATCTCAGCATTTTTGTTCTAATACTTCTTAGGCCGGCTTCAGACTGCGTTTGAGATCCGATCCGTAGCTGTCCGCTTGAAGCAGACAGCCGCGGACCGGATCAGCACACAGGACCGGGGGGCTATTATGCCCTCCGATCCTGTGTGCAGCGCACGCAGTTCCTGCTGCTGATAGGTGAGGATCGCGGGCGCCACGGTCCTGACCTGTCAGCTGCGTGCGGCTGCGTGCGGCTGCACACAGGATCGGAGGGCATAATAGCCCCCCAGTCCTGTGTGCTGATCCGGTCCACGGCTGTCTGCTTCAAGCGGACAGCTACGGATCGGATCTCAAACGCTGTCTGAAGCCGGCCTTAGTCACATCGCCTTTATTTACATCTGATATTGTAACTGTTTCTTTATACTCCTTTTGTAGCACAGTGCATTTTTCCCATCGTCAATAAAAAAAAGTATATTTTTCCTCATTTGATGATAATTTACATATATACTTTATGTAGCATATACACCTGGGCTGGTTGACACTTGTATATTGTGATTTTTGCTCCCAATTTATACGGTTTTAAACAATTTTGCGCATGCCCGGTCTTTCTGTTAGTTTTATTACTACACCTACTTTTACTTGTTTCTTAATAAAATGTAATTTGATTGAATTCCTTATATTTGGCACAATGTCGGTCTTTTTCTCCTTTTGGAGAATTTAGCTGTATTATTACATGGTATTTAGCTCCATAACCTTAGCTAGTGATCGAGCTAGCTTCCACCCAATACTCTCCTATTGTGGTAAGCAACATAATGTTGTGCTCAGTTAGGGGGCTTTTAGACTTGTGCTTTTTAGGTCCGGTGGTGATCCTGTTGGAAAATACGTCTGACCAGATCTATTTTTTTCGTGAAAACTGATGCAGCTGGATGATACCACACCGGTATGATGCCAGATCCGAGTGTCAGATCCAACATAATACCGGTACGGCATCATCCAGTTACATTTGCTTTTTTTGCTGGATCCATTGATAAGTTGCAATTTTTCATAGAACACGCCTAGTGAGAGGGAGGGAGGGGGATAGACAGTGGTTTTGGGTCTCTAGTTATGTTGAACATGTTCAACAGATCCTGGACAGGACATAGGCAGCAGCATGAAGGCAGTCCAATTCGGCAATTCTCCAATTCTCTCATTCTTAGAAGCACTCGTAGACACAGGTTCCATCCACCATACATATCATTCCAGAAATGGGTGTGGGGACTGGGCTGAAAATGGTCTCTGGGCATGCTCAGTGTGAAAACTGGAGCCGGATTGGCTGGATCCCTACTTTTACGGCCTCACCGGATCCGGCACTTGTTGAAGACCATTCTGTTTATTGCTGCAGTGTGCTAGATCTGGTCGGATCCTTTTTTTTAACGACTTCCAAAAAGGCAACATTGTACATCTTTAGAGGAAGTTAACAAAAATGATTTTGACGGATCCGACAGAAACCAGATACAACTGCATGTCACCGCATGTGCCGTAGTCTCCATTGAAATTCAATGAAGACAAACTGGATCCGTCATGCATCTGATAGCTTTCGGACTCTGCTGAATTATGCCGGGGAAGAATAAAACGCACCCTTATATGTCCAAATGTGGATGGATTCTCATCACATCATCTCAGCAATGGGACAAGGACATTGTGGTATTAGTATCCATATAAATGCCTTCAATGAAATTATGCCAACTGTAGCATGACTCGTAAAGTTAATGCATACATATCCTTTGCGCACCTTCTGTTCTGTTTTATTTTTTTCTGGTTTTCTGTTTTATGCTATTTACATCTCCAGTAATATTTTGTTAAAGTGTTAAAAACTATTTTTCTGAACGCAGATGTGGTCTCACCATTATTCATACTTCTGCCTTCTGTGATGAGATGAATGCTTTCCGTCATCAGTTTACACAGAAAAAAGTTGGGATTGAAGAGGTGTATCACGGTCCGCGCTGCTATACCCAAAGAAACACTCACATTGAAGGCAGGCAGGATTTCAAAGCAGTTTCTTTCCTTTATATGGAATAATCCCAACTTTTTTCTGGACGTTTTTCCACGTGCGAGTGGTTGGCGGAGGTCCTGCAGCAGCTTATTGACGCCTTCAAACCAGTTGTGGGTCACACAACTGAACCAGGTGAGTGGATTCATAGCAACACCTTTACACTTTAGTGTCGCTAGTGATAGGGCGCTATTGCGCCTCTTGTCCCCCACCCCTCTTATATTTACATCAGTTTACACAGAACATGCTGAGAAACCATCTATATAAAATTAGGAAGGCTCAATTAATAATGAATATGATTTTCAGAAAACATTGTAACAGGACATCACAAAAAAAATTAAAATAAATAAGCCCTTTCTCAACCCATGACATACTAATATGTCATGGGAGCTATGTAGTGCCTGTGATTTGGTGGAAATGTGCATTATAATGAGCTACTGGGCTACAAAGAGCCAATTTTGCTCTTGTATGAGGGCCCTCTTCTGTCTGTCCAGGCCTAATAGCTTGTCATAGACATAGAACAAGTCCAGGGGCTGTGGCAGAACCATCTCGTGCTGGCTGTGTTACACAGTTGTCACCTTCTTGTAATGGTCATGATTGGAGAAGACTCTTATCTCAGCTGTTGAGATTGAAAAAAAGACATCTGGTAGGTCTTTGGAGTTCAACTTACATCCTTCATGATTTAAACCCCTAAAATGCCATAGGCGTAAACAAAGGCGTACGTTGAAGCTCATGGGCCTGAATGCAAAAGCTACAATGGGGTCCCTAAATATTGTAAATATTTAATAGCATTAGTGTTTTTCTATAGGACAAAGGGACTTTTGGGCCCCCCTAGTCTGTAGGGCCTGGGCGCTATTGCAACCCCTGCTCCTATTGTAGTTATGCACCTGGGCTTAAAGTTGTCTAGTACGTTAATTAGGCTCTGTCTGCGACATAGATAATGCACAACAGTGCAGAAGAATTACAATGGCTGTTAAAAAAAAAATATATATATATATATATTAGAAAAAAGTCATAAACTATACAGGATATAGATCCTAGAGGAGGCTAAAATAAATAGACATGTTATTAAAATAAATTTCTTATAAAATCATAGTGCTTTTCAATAAAATGTCTGCTGACCTTTTACTAAATTTATTCTTCTTGACTTTTCGCATTCTTATAGGAAGTTTCCATTTTTATTATTAACTATATCATATGAAAACTCCGGATAGAATTATGGCAAGCCCGCTTTATTACTGGAGTCACCTTTCGGGAATATAAAAACAAGTTTCACACAAGGTTCCATGTGATGATACAATTTAATGCCGTTTTCTTGGAAGATCATGTAGCCAATTAAAGGGGATAAATGTCCATATTGAGAACCTATTTCAGGCCGTGTGCCACCATGTACATACTGTGTACACACTTCTGTAGGGACAATTAAAGATACTGAAATATATTTTGTGCACTCAATACAGATGGATTCAGTTAGGGTGTGTGCTCACGATCCGGAGGAGCTGCGTGTTGGACGTAGCTCCTCCGGACCTGAGTGAAGCAGCAGGTGGATCCGACTCCGCAGCATGAAATAAACATGCGGAGGAGGAGCGGACTTCCGGAAACCCGCACCGCAGCTCTAAACACGCTGCAGTCGGGTTAAGCATAGTGAGGATGGGATTTCTTACAATCCCATCCACTATGCTTATACTGTACTACAAGGCGTTTTGGATGCAGCGGCAAGATGCTGCGTCCAAAACGCTGCGTATCCTAACCATGAGCACACAGCCTTAGATAACCATGTAGGCAATGGAATAAAGTGATGTTTGGGTGAGCGCTGGGATATGAAGACAGCTACACTTCAACAAGTATTTTACCTGTAAGTTTATTGTTCAAATCACACTAGGTCCTCTCCCACAACATGTTTCGACGCTCATGGCGGGTTTACACGCCGCGATATCGGCATCCAACTCCGACCCAACTCCGACAAAAAGTCACGTGGGTCGCGAGTTGGACCCGATATCGTGTGCGCGTTGTACGGTTTGAGCGTACAACGCGATGCTGGAACGATGCCAAAACGATATCGGAGTTGAATAGCAGAGCTATTCAACTCCCCGATATCGCATGGCCGTTGTACCAGCATCGCAGCGTGTGACAGCCCAACTCCGATGTGTACGCTCACGTCACCCATTCACTCCCATGTTAACTGGTCGTTCCTGGGTTGGTGGGCGTACACATCGGAGGGACGTTGCATCCCGATATCGCGGCGTGTAAACTGGCGATGCGATGCAGGGAGAAACGTGCACTAAATGCGCGCTCCCGCGTCGTTGCCTCCGATATCGCCGCGATATCGGAACGTGTAACCCCACCATCAGGGCGTCTTCCTCAAGTGGAGAGGAAAACACGTGAGGGATCACGTGCAATTACACAGACAGACACCGAGGAAAAAGGGAAAGAAATCCACACCATCCAGAGAGAGACCCCGTGCACTCACTACGTGAGCCGCCCTGTTGTGCGGACAGCACAACAGGTAAAGGTGAGTGTAACGGTGATTTAACAGAGGGTGGACATAAAACATAAAGCAGCGTGGCGCAACCAATTTCTATATCTCATTAGATAACCATGTGGAAGTCGAGATTGAAATTACTTGATAAACTATGAGAAATATCTAAATTAAATTCTACTTTTGCAGCAAACAAACGTAATATGAATATTATATATTATACAACTTGTCCACATCGGGCACTTGAGATATCTATCCACTTAAAACTGCTGCAATGGTATAAAATAGTTATATACGGTAAAATAAATAATTGTCACCTTTACAGGTGAACGGAGCGATCTGTGGAGGATCTAATATGAGTCAAATTTCCCGATATTTGCAGATCATTAGGTTATAACACTAGGCAACTATATTCACAAAAAAAGAACATGCCCATCACCATTTCACTCACTGCTGAAGACTCAGAGAGTGGCTAGTGACATTGGACTTCCCCATAATGCTTTACTGCTATGACATTACATGGTCTAGCCCAGCCTATTAGGGCGGTCAATTACAGTCTAGCCCAGCCCATCAGGGCGGTCTATTACAGCCAAAATAAAAGATAAGGGCTGGCCAATCAGCGTCATTTTAGACTTTTTCAGCATAGCGATAGGAGGTCAGAGCGCACAAGATCATTCTACATAGGGATAGAAAATTTGTGGGGCACTAACCTTGTGTGCCTCCCCCATTTCCTCATAGACTGTAAGGCTGCCTTCACATTTGCGTTTGTGTCTGCATGCGGAGGGCATGCAGACACAAACGCAGGGCAAATGCTGCCATACTGATGTGAACGCAGCGGTGATTCTCCGCATGCATTCACATCAGTATGGTGCCCGGCCAGCCAATCAGCGAACTTGGTGGCGGCCGGGAGGTGGAGATCTCCTCCCAGCTGCCGCCAAGATCACTGATTGACCACCTGGAGAGATTTCAATGTGATCTGCAGTGTTGTCCTGCACTGATCCATTAGGATCCATTGAGATACATGCATTGTTTGAGCGCTTGCGGGCGCTTGCTGATAAAATAAAAATAAGAGATCTCCAGAACCCAGCTTAGTGTAGGACCTGTTGTGATGTCATGCCCACGTGATTGAATGAAGAATAAGGATGAAGCTGAAGCTTTCTTAGAGGGAGAGGGAAGAGCTGTTTATCAGGCATGACGCATTGTCCCCTCTGGGAGTGGTGACTGGTAAGGAGCAGTTAGTGAATAAGTGATTTATATTAATTCTAAACATTATACAAGTGTAACAAACAGCTTAGCATTATAGTATAGGAGCGCAGGGACCATACTTTTTTTTATCTCCCAAGAGTTCCCCTTTAACTGTCACCTAAAACCAGAAATACATCACTCTGCGCAGATATAAAACACTTAAGTGGGCTGGAAATCCAGTGTACATTATCTGGAAATGGAAGCAATGAAACGGTGGAAATATGAGGTGGTTGGAATCTCTGTTACTTTTCAAATGCATCTACTATATAATTGCTCTATCGTGTCTGTCCGTCACCAAAATCCTGCGTTGCTGATTGGTCGCCGAGCGGCCACACCTGCCCCGCCAGGGCCCCCACCCGATTAGCTGTCTCTGCTGTCACATACTACACCCAGCCCTATATTCTTTTTACTATCAAATGGGAAGAGTTGTGTGTTTGGGGAAGGAGATGAGGAACAGAGTGGAGGACGGACACCTGCCTGCTCCACTGCTGGGGCCACAGCACTGGGATGGAGTGCACACAAACTCCTGGGGATCTGGGATCAGCTGGAACAAGCTCCAAGTACTGACAGATCCCAGGATCTCTCTCCAGGGCAAGTGGGTGTAAGTTGCAGCATCTCCGGAGGAGCATGATCGGGATGATCGGCTCCCAGAACCCTGCATCCCTGCTGTGATCTCTGTTCCAAGGACGCCTATTGTGATCTATGTGATCTCTGCTCACCAGATCCCTGTGATCTCTGCCTCTCCAGCACATACCTGTCATCCACACTGACACCACTGAACACAGACACTGCCACACACAGACACCACTGAACACAGACACTGCCGCACACAGACACCACTGAACACAGACACTGTCGCACATAGACACTGCTGAAAACAGACACCACTGAACACAGACACTGCCGCACACAGACACCACTGAACATAGACACTGCCGCACACCGACACTGCCGCACACCGACACCGCTGCACACTGACACCGCTGAACACTCACACCACTGAACACCGACACTGCTGCACACTGATACCACTGGACACTGACACCGTGGCACACTGACACCACTGAACACCGACACCGCCGCACACAGACACCGCTGAACCCCGACACTGCTGCACACTGACACCACTGAACACAGACAATGCTACACACAGACACCGCCGCACACCGACGACGACGCACACTGACACCACCGAACACAGACACCACCGAATACCGACACCACCGAACACCGACACCACCGAATACCGACACCACTGAACACCGACACCACTGAACACCGACATCACCGAACACTGGCACTGCTGTAGGTATCTACTATATAATTGTCTAATTCTGTCTGTAATGAAAATCCCGCGTTGCTAATTGGTCGCGCCAGCCACCCCCGACCAATCAGCGACAGGCGCAGTCCCGCCGTGAATTGGCGTGGGATTTAAACCCAGCTTCACATTGCATTATTCTTAAATCTTCAGAAATAAACTACATACATGTTCTAGAATACCTGATGCGTTAGAATCGGGCCACCATCTAGTTAATATATCATCCTGGACTAAAAGGTTGTGTTTAAAAGAAAAAAAATCTTTCGATAGAGCATTACAGATTGAATATGTAATAAAATAAAATATTTAAAAATTTCCAGCACAAATAAGCCACAACTAAATTGTATTTTAAGTGATTACACCTGTATCAGCTCCGCAGTAAAATCTAAAATATGAATGCTAGAAACAAGAGCAAAAACATTATTAAAAGCAGCAAATTTCACATTTCTGTTGGACATATCTACTATGTTAGTGGAAGATACTAAATGCCATAGCAATGCAGAGTTATACGCAGTTATATTACATTACTTTGATACCTACAGGAAATAAAAAGAATAGAGCTGTCACTATACGGCCAGGCGGCCTGGTTTTCTGCTGTTTCTTTACCACTTCAACACTTTTATATATTTCACTCTGCTGATCATTCCGATGAACTTAAGCTGTCAATCAAATACATTTTTAATAACATACTGCCTGAGTTTTAAATAGCTTCCGCTATGATTTCCCCAATCTATAGTTGATGAAACGCTAACATCTGCACCACAGCATGCAAGATATGTATATATATATATATATATATATATATACATACAAATGCATGCATGTGGCTATATCTATCTTTATATACATTAGGGCATTACAATTTAAATTATATATATATATATATACAGTGGGTAAAATGAGTATTAATCATGTCACCAATTTTTCAAAGTAAATATATTTCCAAAGGTGCTATTGACATGAATTGCTCACTAGACATTGGTGACACCTTATCCAATCTACATTGGCAGAGAAATGAAATCATAGATGTCCATAAGTTTGGTGATGTGTAATAATGAGAAATTGCACAGGGAAAAATTATTGAACACATGAAGAAAGATAGTTGCAAAAAGCTATGCAAAGTCATGATACCAACTGAAATCTATCAGTAATTAGAAAGCAATCCTGCCAATTACTGAAAACTAATATCAGCTAGTTCACGGAGTATAAAAAGATATCTCAATACTAAGGTGCCACACAAGAAACATCTCATGATGGGTAAAATTAGGGAACCGTTTCAAGAACTTTGCAACCTTATTATTGCAAAACATAGTGACGGTATTGTTTACAGAAGAATTTCTAAGCTACTAAAGGCTCCAGTGAGCACTGTTGTGACTCTCATCCGGAAGTGGAAAAAACATAATTTATCATAAACTGGCCATGACCTGGTGCACCTCACAAGACTTCAGGCATAGGAATGAAAAGAATTATCATAAGAGTTAAACAAGAGCCAGGAACCACCTGTGAAGAGCTACTGAAAGACCTGGAATCAGCAGGTACAAATGTTTCAAAGTAAATAATATGTAATGCACTCAGCCTCCACGGCCTTAATGCACTCTCATCAAGCAAGACTTCAAGGAAGAATGAAAAGCATGTTCAAGCGCATTTAACATTTTGGCAACAACATTTAGACAAGCCTGTGTAATACTGGTAGAATATAGTCTGGTCAGATGAGACCTAAATTTTACTTTTAGGATACCACAATTCTCACCATGTTTGGAAGCCAAAAGGCACTGCATATCACCCCCAAAACACTGTATCAGCAGTTATGTTTGTGTGGCTCCCCGCCAAGCAGGCGTCACAGAGGGGTACTGCACCCGTAAAAGAGGTGCAGATACTCCAGCTACAGGTGGATCATAGGATGGTGGGTGGGACCCATTTCCAGCACTCCCACACTAGATTACATGGTGGGAGGTTACCCAGGAGGGAAAAAAAACACCTCTAGGGGAAAAAAGAGGGGTCTTTGATCTTTGGGTCTTTGGAAGAGGTCTTGGGCCTCCGAGGAAGGAGAGAGGAGAGGGTCTCTCATCCTATGGATCAGGGAGTAGGAGAAAGGGCTCCCAGGAGCAGACAGTTACCGGGCACCGGAGCCCGCATCTGTGAGATACTATAGGACCACAGAAAATCCGGAGTCCTGAGGAGACTACAAGTCGCTCATGCACCTAAGCAACCAGAAGAGGGAACCAGGCACCGCTGAAGGTACAGGCAGCCAGCCAGTAGAAAGTTACCCAATGGCAGCAAGGGTGAGAGAAAGAGTGGAGGTTGGACTGATTTCAAGTCACCAGGCTTCACACAACGACTGGGAAGCAGAAAGGAACAGACGGGAGAAAAGGCACACACCAAGTGTGGCGCCCCGCAACGAGTGCGTCACAGGAGGGTATTGCAGCCACAAATGCAGCCGCAATATCCTCTGACTCAGCAATGATCTAGTTAACTTAGAGATCCAACCCAACATGCAACACCTAGAACAGGGGACCAATCATAGGTCCTAGTGGGTGGAGTGTTAGGGTAGTGTAGGAGAACACACAATAATCTAGAGAGTTGGGAGAAAGAAGAGAAGGAATCTAGAACCTGACAAGAGCAGACTAGAACTTGGAGAGGAGCGGGGGCTCCGCACTTTGTGCGGGCCCCTGGGCCGTCACCGGTCGGGTGTCAGCACCTGAGGCCTTAACCACCGGGAATGGGCATATCTACACGGGTTCCCAAAAGACTCCCGTGCCCACAACTCACAGCCGGTTCACTGGTACCGAAGCTGGCAGCAGTTCACCTCTGCCACGCGAACCAGAAGAGTGGAGGATCAGCTTTACAGGAGCACCCCACCACCAGCCAGTTTCCAGTCGTCTAACCAGCGGTGTACCCACTGAGGGATCCAAGGCTCCCCAAAGCATCCAGAACATACATCATGGATAGGGCATTGAAGCAGCCTCCCCGTACCCGACCTGGTATTCCTGGGCGACGCTGGCAACAAATCAAGTTAGGTAGAAGGGAGGAACACTTGCGGATCTCTGAGGAACGCTATCACTGCTGAGTCCACCCGGTCTACTACTCAACCACTGTATGCCATGTACTGCCTGCTGGTTACAGTAAAGACCCGTTGCAGAGACTATCTGTGTCCGTGCTTCCTTATGAACTGTCCGTCTGCACAACAAGGTAACCGCAGCTGCCGCACAACATCTTGAGCAACTCCAGCCCCCGGGGATCACAGCTCAGCCTGTGGGGAGCGTAACATCTTGCTGCTGTCCATCCCCCGGGGGTTCCGCAGCGTCGGTAGCCCTTACCGAATCTACTCATAGGTGGCGTCACGAATAAATTAAAACCCCTTTAATCTGTTCCACAAAGACGTCTTCACTTTTGATCTGCACTACACCGGGCCCCACTACCGGCAGGCGCGGTCCACCCGTGACAAGGAGGGAAGAAGAATCGCCTGTCTAAACCGGAGTCAGCCGGCCGCGGTGAGTCAGAAAATGGTGTCACGAACAGGATACGAGCAGGCCCGTTACCCAACGGGTATATTGTGCTTAAAATGGACTTTATTGTCTACAATTTGGACTTTGTTCGTCCCTAAAAGAACTTTCCCGCCTTTTCACCATTGGGCCAAGATGGCGCCCAAGATGGCGTTCCCGCCACAAGAAGCCGCCACGTGCAAGCCCAGGAGTGAGTCAACCCCCCCCTCATCGTGGGAGGGCTAAAGACAAAAGGCGCCAAACTCTTTGTCCGCCCTGATTGCTCGAATCAACCATGGGGGCGGACCCCAAAGACTTTTCCCACCATTGGACTACAAAAGCCCAGAGGAAATGGGAGTGTCACAGACAGTCAGACAGACTTCTTCACCAGCTCTACCAGAACGTCTTACCGGTTGAACGGGTGTGGTTTCCCTCCAAGAAGAGAATGGCCAGCACGAGACTCCAAGACCTAATGCGGGAGGTCGAGGCGGAGGCCAGAGCAGCCATAGGCCAACCGGGTCCGGATCCTGCCCTTACCATAGACGGCAGTCCCGACTTCTGGATAGAGGCTCTACAAGACCTCCGGGTGCGACTACTTGAGACAGTGGAATGGACGATTCGCAGCTGGAGCGCGTCCCTAGGCAGAAGACTCCATCATGCGATGCAGCAGAGCCGACCGGGTACAGCTTCTCCAGGCCCAGACGACATCACCAGCTTTTCAACAGCCTCACCGTCGCCCACCACCTGTCCTGCTTCGTCACCGGAGCCAATAGACTGTATCATTCCTGTGAGGACCACAGCTCGACCCGTTCCAGCGGACGAAACCGCAGCCGACCCCGTTCCAGAGCCGGAGCTTCCAATATGCTCCCACGAAGAAGCTGACATCTACCTGGTTCCACCTGCGGAACCTGCGACTAGTTTCCAAACTACCGAGACTGTCGCCTGTTTCTCCCCTGAACCGGAGGCCTCCTCTGCAAATACAGAGGCCTACCTGGTGACCGGGATTGAAACACCACTTCCCGCTGCTACAGAAGAAGAGGCAGGCAGCCTGGAAGTCCTGCACAACGACCCCGAGGAGAACCTTGCAGCACAGCCACCCACCGATCCAGAGGATTCCAATCCATCGTCTTCATCAGCCGAGCAGCCCGACGTAGTCATCGAGGAGGTCGAGGAGGATGACGAGGAGACCTACAGTCCAGCTGAGGATCTCTACACCGGGTTCACCTGGGGAGACACAAGGAACCCTTCTGCCGGGCGATCAGCTCGGGTGCACTGGTCGGGTGCCGCCGCAACAGTATCTTCTCCAGTTCCGTTGAACCGGGCTCCACTCCAGACTGCCCACCAAGCTCGAGCGGTTCAACAACCAGCACGCCGTAGTGACTTTATAAACACGCCGCATCACTCCGACGAAGAGGTACGTCGTATCCGGAGAGACGAGTGGCACACTCGACTGCAAGCTAACATGCAGGCTCGCGCCAAGGCCCGCCGCCAATCTCCATTACCTGAACAATTCCGGAAAACCGGGTGGGTAAGCACATTTAACTTGTCCACCGGGTGGGGATTCGTAAGGGAGGAGGGTGTGAGTACCGAAGTATTTGTGGGGCGCCGTGATGTGGAATCGCACCTACCGCGAGGCCATCCAAGCCGAGATTTGTATAGAGGGGACATAGTAACCTATGAGCGCCATATATGCCGTGATGGGTGGTTCGCTATACGAGTCCGGAACACTGCCATCCGTCAGTGACTTGAGTTGTTGTTTGAACTTTGCTATTACAAGAGACTTCTTCCTGTTTGCACCGTAACACCGCGACTTGGCGGCTACAGCCTGAACTTTTATTCTAAGGACAGCCGACCGCCCGCCGGGTCCGCGTAATGTGTTAACCTGTTTGTTTACCTTTTTCACTTTTATGCATATATGACTTGTCATTAATAAAAGTGTAATACCTGTTATAAAATATAAAAACCTCTGTAATGTGAGTAGTGTGACGCTTGGGGACAAGCGTATTCAACCAAGGGGGAGTGTGGCGCCCGCAACGAGTGCGTCACAGGAAGGTATTGCAGCCACAAATGCAGCCGCAATATCCTCTGACTCAGCAATGATCTAGTTAACTTAGAGATCCAACCCAACATGCAACACCTAGAACAGGGGACCAATCATAGGTCCTGGTGGGTGGAGTGTTAGGGTAGTGTAGGAGAACACACAATAATCTAGAGAGTTGGGAGAAAGAAGAGAAGGAATCTAGAACCTGACAAGAGCAGACTAGAACTTGGAGAGGAGCGGGGGCTCCGCACTCCGTGCGGGCCCCTGGGCTGTCACCGGTCGGGTGTCAGCACCTGAGGCCTTAACCACCGGGAATGGGCATATCTACACGGGTTCCCAAAAGACTCCCGTGCCCACAACTCACAGCCGGTTCACTGGTACCGAAGCTGGCAGCAGTTCACCTCTGCCACGCGAACCAGAAGAGTGGAGGATCAGCTTTACAGGAGGACCCCACCACCAGCCAGTTTCCAGTCGTCTAACCAGCGGTGTACCCACTGAGGGATCCAAGGCTCCCCAAAGCATCCAGAACGTACATCATGGATAGGGCATTGAAGCAGCCTCCCCGTACCCGACCTGGTATTCCTGGGCGACGCTGGCAACAAATCAAGTTAGGTAGAATGGAGGAACACTTGCGGATCTCTGAGGAACGCTATCACTGCTGAGTCCACCCGGTCTACTACTCAACCACTGTATGCCATGTACTGCCTGCTGGTTACAGTAAAGACCCGTTGCAGAGACTATCTGTGTCCGTGCTTCCTTATGAACTGTCCGTCCGCACAACAAGGTAGCCGCAGCTGCCGCACAACATCTTGAGCAGCTCCAGCCCCCGGGGATCACCGCTCAGCCTGTGGGGAGCGTAACATCTTGCTGCTGTCCATCCCCCGGGGGTTCCGCAGCGTCGGTAGCCCTTACCGAATCTACTCATAGGTGGCGTCACGAATAAATTAAAACCCCTTTAATCTGTTCCACAAAGACGTCTTCACTTTTGATCTGCACTACACCGGGCCCCACTACCGGCAGGCGCGGTCCACCCGTGACAAGGAGGGAAGAAGAATCGCCTGTCTAAACCGGAGTCAGCTGGCCGCGGTGAGTCACAAGGGTTCCACCATACCACCAGGGATCCACTTGCAGCCACCCATTAGCTACCTGTTATAACATCTTATGCTGAACTGTAAACTGCAACTTAAATGCTACAAGTTTCCAGTAAAGTACCCGGAGAGAAGTGAACTCGACTCTGCTGCATTTCCTTCTGCATGAACTTGTTTCCTTTTAGGAACGCTGCCCCAGAGGTCCAGTCCTACCTTTGGAGGACTTCACCAACTCAGCCGCAATACCACTGACCTCCGGCGGACTGTGGCGGCGCTGGTGGCATCTCACCAGAAACTACAGGTGGCATCACGACATACTTTGTACATAGTCCCCTGTAAATATAACCCCTTTTTGGAAGATAGGCCCAGGACACGGGGTCAGACGCGGCCGCCACTCCCCGTGACAACCAGAGCATTAACCCTTGCTGCCTGACACCCGAGTACTCCAAAGCCTGGGCGCAACATTTGGAAGAGAGATCATCATGATGTGGGGATGTTTTTCAACAAACAGCACTGGCAAACTTTATGCGATTATAGGATGAATGAATGAACAAAAGTACTGACACATTCTTGGTAAAAATCTGCAGCCATTTACTGAGATAATGAAGATAAAGGGAGGCTGGAATTTTCAGCAAAACAATAATCCCAAACACACAGCCAAGGACACTCTCAATTAGTTTCGGAGAAAGAAAAAAAAGTTCCTAGCATGACCGAGCTGATCACCTGACCAGAATCCAACAGAAAATTTATAGAAGGAACTAAAGTTCAGAGTTCATAGAAGGCGCTCACGGGAACTTCAGGATTTGAAGAGTTTTTGTTTGGAACAATGGACCAAAATCACACCTGAGCAATGAAGGGGACTAGATTCTCGATACAGGAGGCGTCTTAAAGCTTCATCTCCAACAAAGGCTTTTGTATAAAGTATTAAATAAGTTCAGTAAGCGTGTTCAAGTCTTTTTCCTTTGTAATTTCTTATTATTAAACACAACTTAATTTATACGGACATTTTTTTTTTCCTGCACGGATTGGATGGGATATTACCAATAGCACCTTTAGAAATATATTTACTTAGATAATTGGTGCTGTGTTCAATACTTATTTCACCGTATATAAAACTGCTTCTTTGGTCACAGAGAGGTCTGAATTCTCTATTGCAATTTTGCAATACTTATAATGTAAGTCCTTTTGTTTTCCCTTCATTGCTACAGTATATTATAATGATGTCTAGTGATAGCAACTTACTGTAGTACAGTAACTTTATAAGGGTGTCTCCATGTACAGAGATTTTAGAAAAAACAATGTTTTGGCGCTATTTATCTTGAGTTTTGAGGATTTTTTGCATAGTATTTGCTCAATACACAAACTGCATTATTTTCAGTGGCGCTCTGTGATTTTTTCCCTTCAGCCAGTTTGCAACATTATTCTCTCATAGATTTTATTTTTTAAGCCTTTGTGGAAAAAAAAGGTCATTTTCTTTATTGCCAAATATTGCATTCCTTTACAAAGTTTTTCATGTTACGAATCATTTTAATCAGTTTCTTTGCTTTATATTTGTGAATTCTTACAGATGATGTTCATCAGGGTACATTGATCACTATCTATCACGTAATTCGGTTTCCAAATAGATACATTATTGACTTTAATTGGCCCGCAATCTATCGTCAATGTATTTTGTAATAGGCAACCTAAAAACTGCTATCATGTTCCCTGTTAGCTCAGATTCATACATAAAATAGAAAGATGTACGGTAGTTTTAGGCGACCTCCTGAAGAAGAGAGGTGGAAACGTGCGTCGGGGTGTGGACATCCCCTTGCCAATCTAACTTTCTTCTTTTTCTCACTTTAACCTAACCATACTATCATGGACACCTTTGCAGTAGGAAGCACATTAATTATAGACCTTCACATTAATTATAGACCTTCACATCTATTGTCCCTAACTGTAGGACTTATGTCTAGTCCACAATTATTGACACATTCGATTTATTTTTGTACAAATTACCACTATACTATTTACGACTGGTGCAGTGACCTCCCTACTCACCAAATTGCTGTTCTATATTTATTCTTAGTATTAATATAAGTATAATAATTATTTTCTTCTATAGTAATTGTTCCTAGTACAGCAATTATTAATTCATTGGTAACCAGTGTATTTATTTATAATTTTAATATTTATTTTTGCTATAGTATTTATTTCTTGTATATAATTTATTTATTCATTGGTTATCATTGTATGTTTTTATTCATTGTACAGTATTTATTGTTAATTGTATCAATTTATTTCCAACTTTCACCTCTACCTTTTGATTTACAATACACATACACCGGCGATCAAAATTAGAACACACAATTTCCTTAATGTCATGGTCATTGTGTTGTCCTATGTGAAAATATCCTAGCATGAGTAAATAACAGTATTTTAAGCTTGTTTCATAAATTTAATATATTCTAAAGCACAGAATAAAAATGTAACTGAGATAAATGAAAAAGACACTGATCACAATTAATGAACACTTTCAGATACCTGCAAATTATTGGTGTTAATCTGGCATCTGGTGCTAATTTCTTTAATTATCTGACAAACCCTATTTAACTGGCAGCCTAACTTTCCAGTTTGCACTCACTTTGCAAAAATGGTGTGCCGTTATAAAAGTGACTGAAATCCTCTGGCAGCATATTGTCCAGATAAGGGCCAAAGGGGTCACCCTATCAGTCATAGTAACAGAAGTTGGTCATTTCAAGTCTGTGATTTCTAGAACATTGCATCTACAACATCATAAACATTTTCAAGTCACCCAAGAAGGCTGGTCATCTTCGAATGACAAATGCAAGAGAGGACAGGATAATGTTGAAAATCTCCATGGGTAATCGCTTCAACACTGCAGCTGGACTAGCTCGCCAGATCAGCACTGAACAGGGTAAGGATCTGTCTCATCATACAGTGTCACGATGCTTAAGAACATTTGGACAGAAAGCCCACACTGCAGTGACCAAACCACTCAATAGCAGAAAGAGTCAAAAGGCTAGACTCACCTTTGGTGAGGAGCATGTTGTGTGGACAGAGGAGAAGTGGCCCACAGTTCATTTTAGTGATGAAAGCAAGTTTGATTTAATTGGGTCTGATGGGAAACATTATGTTCATCGATAAACTGGGGAAAGACTAAGCCCAAAGTGTGTAAAGAAGTCAGAGAAAGGTGGAAGAAGTGTGTTGGTTTGAGGAATGTTTTTTGCTGCAGGGGTTGGACCTTTCATACAGCTACATGGCAGAGTGAAATCAAGTGTGTATCAGAACCTTCTTCAACAACACGTGGTTCCTTACTGGCACTCAATCAGCCAGCAATTTTCATACTCCCTGTCACATAGCAAAACAGGTAAAGCAATTATTTGAAACAGAAGACATTGAAACCATGAAATGGCTGCCCAGAGTCCTGAGCTAAACCAAATAGAAAACCTCTGGAAAATCCTTGGTGACAAATTTATGGCCAAGAAACCAACAACAGACTCAGAACTATGGAAGAGACTGGAAGAAGAGTGGTCCAAAATACCACCAGAGCAGTGTGAGAGACTAAAGATGTCCTGTGGACACAGATGTGCTGAAGTAATTCATAGCAACGGCCTATACAAAGCAAAGGCCTGTACACTTCTTACTGATTGGTGACTGTTGTAACCTTCACAACATTTGGTTTCAATCATTCTCTGTCTACAGTCATGGCTGTTCTCTAATTATGATCACCACATTTTGTGCAAAATAAAGGTTTTAAGTTGAGAAGCTTTGGTTATTTTGTAAAACACAGTTCTAGTGGCATGATGCACCCCTTACACAAAAAACGCCAAATGTTCATCAATGTAGATTACAAGTGATTTTACATTGTTCTCTAATTTTGATCACCACTGTATGTATACAGGGTGAGCCATTTATATGGATATATGGATATTATATGGATACCTGTATATACCTGGTTTACTGGATGTTCCCCAACCTTAAACCTCTCATTCTATTTTTAATTATTTATGCAAACTGTAAAGTCAGTAAGAGCAAATAGAGTCTTATCCTTAAATAGATAATATTATTAAAAGTCCTAGAAAGGCTCACCTTTGATGGTTTTGACAGTCACAACCACTATATCAGATATGTGATATTAAAGTTTACATACTTCATATTTCCAATTAGAATATAGATTTAAATACGGTAATAAATCAGGAAACTGCAGACGATCCCAGTAATTTCTCAAACTCTATGTGATATCGGCTGTCAAAAGATATCTCTCCAGAAAAGCAATCTCTGGAGGTCCATCAAAGCTACCCTGCGATGATGCCTGTTTGTGCATGCTTGAATTTAATTCAAGCAGGCAGTAATGCATTACAATATATAGTAAATATACTTAATATCTACAAAAGATACATACATGGTCAAAATTGTTGGTACCGCTCGTTTAATGAAAACCCCACAATGGTCACAGAAATAACTTGAATCTGACAAACGTAATAATAAATAAAAAATCTATGAAAATGAACAAATGAAAGTCACGCATTGCTTTTCAGCCCTGCTGCCACAGAATTAAAAAAAAAAATTAAACTCATGAAATAGGCCTGGACAGAAATGATGGTACCCCTGAAAATAATGTGACAAAAGGGACATGTTAAATCAAGGGGTGTCCACTAATTAGCATCACAGGTGCCTACAATCTTTAAATCAGTCAGTGGACCTTTATATGGGGCTACAAATACTCACTGTGCTGTTTTGGTGACATGGTGTGTACCACACTCAGTATGGACCACAAGAAGCGAAGGAAAGAGTTGTCTCAGGAGATTAGAAAGAAAATTATAGACAAGCATGTTAAGGTAAAGGTTATAAGACCTTCTCCAAGCAGCTTGATGTTCCTGTGCCTATAGTTGCACATATTATTCAGAAATTTAAGATTCATGGAACTGTAGCCAATCTCCCTGGACGTGGCCGCAGGAGAAAAATTGATGACAAATCAAAGAGACGGATAATACGAATGGTAACAAAAGAGCCAAAATAACTTCTAAAGAGATTAAAGGTGAACTTCAAGCTCAAGTAACCTCAGTGTCAGATCACACCCTACTTCCTTGTTTGAGCCAAAGTGGACTTTATGGGAGATGACCAAGGAGGACACCATTGTTGAAAAAAAATCATAAAAAAGCCAGACTGGAATTTTCCAAACTACATGTTGACAAGCCACAAAGCTTCTGGGAGAATGTCCTATGGACAAATAAAACAAAAATTGAACTTTTTGGCAAGGCACATCAGCTCTATGTTCACGGACGGAAAAATTAAGCATATTAAAGAAAGAACACTGTCCCTCCTGTGAAACATGGAGGAGGCTCTGTTATGTTCTGGGGCTGCTTTGCTGCATCTGGCACAGGGTGTCTTGAATCTGTGCAGGGTACAATGAAATCTCAAGACTATCAAGGGGTTCTAGAGAGAAATGTGCTGCCCAGTGTCAGAAAGCTTGGTCTCAGTCGCAGGTCATGAGTCTTGCAATAGGATAATGACCCAAAATACACAGCTAAAAACACCCCAGAATGGCTAAGAGGAAAACATTGGACTATTCTGAAGTGGATTCTATGAGCCCTGACCTAAATCCTATTGAGCATCTTTGGAGAGAGCTGACACATGCCATCTGGAAAAGGCAACCTTCAAACACGAGATAACTGGAGCAGTTTGCTCTTGAGGAGTCGCCAAAATCCGTGGAGAGGTGCACAAGTCTCATTGACAGTTACAGGAATTGTCTGATTGCAGGATTGCTTCAAAAGTTTGTGCAACAAAAAATTAAGTTAAGGAACCATCATTTCTGTCCAGGCCGATATCATGAGTTTAATTTTTTTTTTAATTCTGTGGAGCAGGGCTGAAAAGCAATGTCTGATTTTCATTTGTTCATTTCCATAGATTTTTTTATTTATGATTACTTTTGTTAGATTCAATTTATTTCTGTGACCATTGTGGATTTTTCTTTCAGTAAACGAGGGGTACCAACAATTTTGACCACGTGTGTAACAGCAGGTATTCAAATTGCCCTGATATAAGAACTATATTTTATTTAGGTACCGTATATACTCGTGTATAAGCCGACCCGTGTATAAGCCGACCCCCCTACTTTTGCCCCCAAAATCTGGGAAAAACTATTGACTCGTGTATAAGCCGAGGGTGGACCCCAGCACAGGTATACAGCCCCCAGCAGTGTGGTATACAGGCCCCCCCGATGGTATAGAGGCCTCCCCAGTGGTAATATACAGCCCCCAGCAGTGTGGTATACAGCAGCCTCCCCAGTGGTATATACAGGCCCCAGCAGTGTTACAGCAGCCTTCCCAGGGTATATACAGCAGCAGCCCCAGGGTATATACAGCAGCAGCCCCAGGGTATATACAGCAGCAGCCCCAGGGTATATACAGCAGCAGCCCCATGGTATATACAGCAGCAGCCCCATGGTATATACAGCAGCAGCCCCAGGGTATATACAGCAGCAGCCCCATGGTATATACAGCAGCAGCCCCATGGTATATACAGCAGCAGCCCCAGGGTATATACAGCAGCAGCCCCAGAGGTATATACAGCAGCAGGCCCAGAGGTATATACAGCAGCAGCCTCAGAGGTATACAGGCCCCCCATCAGTATACAGGCCCCCCATCAGTATACAGGCCCCCCCCATGGTATATACAGCAGCAGCCCCATGGTATATACAGCAGCAGCCCCAGGGTATATACAGCAGCAGCCCCATGGTATATACAGCAGCAGCCCCAGGGTATATACAGCAGCAGCCCCATGGTACATACAGCAGCCCCAGGGTACATACAGCAGCAGCCTCAGGGTATATACAGCAGCCCGAGGTATACAGGCCCCCCATCAGTATACAGGCTCCCCCCATGGTCCGTAAACCTGTAAAAGAAGAAAAGGAGGATCGCGAAGCAGAGCGGGGACGGCACCGGGACAGCGATAAGTATAATCATCTTCCTTTACAGGTTTACGGATCATGGGGGGCCTGTATACTGATGGGGGGCATGTATACCTCTGGGGGGGGGGGGTCGCCCGTATAGTGACTCGCGTATAAGCCGAGGGGGTAAATTTTCAGTCCAATTTTTGGGCTGAAAAACTCGGCTTATACGCGAGTATATACGGTAAATTAAAATACCAATAATTAAAAATAGGCACCCATATAAAAGAAGGAGAAGGGTATACGGTATCCTCCACACTGCAGTCAAGAAATTAAGAAACTGGATGAAATTAAAGTTTATGATTTGTTCTGAAGAAGAAGCTTGGGGTGGCGTTGAAACGCATTAATAAATCATCTTTAATTTTATCTGGATTCTTCGTTTCTTGACCGCAGTGCAGAAGATATACCCTTTTCTTTCTTTAATATGGTTGCCCATATTTATTGTCATTTTAATTTGCCAAACTACATGTTGACAAGCCACAAAACCTCTGGGAGAGTGTCCTATGGACAGATGAGACAAAAATGGAATTGTTTGGCAAGGCACATCAGCTCTATGTTCACAGATGGAAAAATGAAGCATATTAAGAAAAGAACACTGTCCCTACTGTGAAACATGGAGGAGGTTCTGTTATGTTCTGGGGCTGCTTTGCTGCATCTGGCACAGGGTGTCTTGAATCTGTGCAGGGTACAATGAAATCTCAAGACTATCAAGGAGTTTTAAGGTCATTTTAATTTACCTAAATAAAATATCGTTTTTATATCAGAATAATACGTAGACCTGCTGTTATCTCTTGTGGATTTTAAATATATTTACTATATATATTAATGCATTACTGTCTGCTTATATTAAATTCAAGTATGCACTAAGAGGCGTCATTGTAGGGCAGGTAGATGGCTTGGAGCCCGAGATTGCTTTTGCTGGAGCAATATATTTTGGCAGCGGATATCATAAAGAGGTTAGGAAATGACTGGGATCGTCTGCACTTTCCACATTTATTATTTATAGATTCTAATTAGAAATATGAAGTATGTATGTAAACTTTCATATCACAAATTCATTCTTCATATACTTACACAACAATTAGCACGGTGGATTCAAAAACATGATGTTTGTTGCCTTCAAGATTTTATGCATGACCTGACAAGGAAGTCTCAAAAAACTGATATTAACACTGGACAGATGCGGCTAATTTTTGAGCCCGGCTAGTCTGTAATTGAAGCTGACAGGGTCAATTACATTTCTGAAGGAGGACACGAGCATAAAGAAGTAGACTGCTCCGAAAATGAGCTGGAATGGAAGAATAAAAGTTTCCAAATAAAATAAATGAAGAAAAAGAATGTTAAGGGTTTTATAAACTTATTAAGATGTGAACCTGAAAGAATGAAGACTGCAGTTAGAAAGGATGTTAGCAATTGGATTATTAATTCATTTTTAGAAGAAATATCATCCAAATCACAGCAGGAAAAAAAGAGGTAAAATTATAATTAATATAACTGTTAACTACTTGAATGAGCGCTCCCAGATGCAATGAGCCAAAATCTTCTTTTTGTCAATTTATTTCACAATAAGAGTACAAAGTATGGACATACAATGTGTTTTGGCTCTGTATTTCCAACATATAAAGCTCTCCTCAGGTATAAAAGACTTTTTATGTTGGAAATACATAACCGAAACACGTTATATATCCATACTTTGTACTCTTATTGTGAAATAAATTGACAAAAAGAAGATTTTGGCTCATTGTATCCGGGAGCGCTCATTCACCACCGGGTGTCCTATTCCGATACTGCTGTTGACGGACTCCTGGCTGAGATATCTGATCCATCCGGAGCGAAGCAGCAGACCAGAACTTTGGAGCCCGCTATCCTTGAATTGGGTCGATATGCATGAGAACAAGACTACATAAAGGGGAGCATATTAGCTCTTTTCCTTGTCTACATATATTATATCCTTACACTTAGATCTGCGCCCTCTCTTCCCTGTTCTCCGCCTATCTCCAGAGTCCACAGCCTCGAGGTCAAACTGAAAAAACTGTTAGCTACTTGAAAACTTTGAAGATCTAACATTTAGCAATAAAAACACTTACCGTATATACTTGTGTATAAGCCGACCCATGTATAAGCCGACCCCCCTACTTTTGCCCCCAAAAACTGGGAAAACTTATTGACTCGCGTATAAGCCGAGGGTGGACTCCAGCACAGGTATACAACCCCCAGCAGTGAGGTATACAGCCCCCAGCAGTGTGGTATACAGGCCCTCCCAGTGGTATACAGGCCCCAGTAGTATCGTATACAGCAGGCCCCCAGTGGTATACAGCAGGCCCCCAGGGGTATATACAGCAGGCCCCCGGGGGTATACAGCAGGCCCCCAGGGGTATTCAGCAGGCCCCCAGGGATATATACAGCGGGCCCCCAGGGGTATATACAGCAGGCCCCCAGGGGTATATACAGCAGGCCCCCAGAGGTATATACAGCAGGCCCCCGGGGGTTTATACAGCAGGCCCCGGGGGTTTATACAGCAGGCCCCCGGGGGTACATACAGCAGGCCCTCGGGGGTACAAACAGAAGGCCCCCGGGGGTACATACAGCAGGCCCCCGGGGATATATAGAGCAGGCCCCCAGGGGTATATACAGCAGACCCCCGGGGGTACATACAGCAGGCCCCCAGGGGAACATACATCAGGCCCCCAGGGGAACATACATCAGGCCCCCAGGGGTATATACAGCAGGCCCCCGGGGGTTTATACAGCAGGCCCCCGGGGGTATATACAGCAGGCCCCCAGGGGTACATACAGCAGGCCCTCAGGGGTACAAACAGCAGGCCCCCGGGGGTACAAACAGCAGGCCCCCGGGGGTACATACAGCAGGCCCCCGGGGGTACCCAGCAGCCCCCAGGGGGTACCCAGCAGACCCCTGGGGGTATCCAGCAGCCCCCTGGGGGTATCCAGCAGCCCCCAGGGGGTACCCAGCAGCCCCCAAATGCTGGCACTCGACCCCCTTGTAAGGGCCCCCCCCCGCTGCTTCTCTTACCATCCCGGTCTTCTGCTCAGCGCCGCTCCTCGGTGCTCCGTCCTCGCTGCTCCCGTCCTACTACATTCGGGATCCCCGGCCGTCGGCGATGACGTCATATGCCTGCGACGGCTGGAGATCCCGGATGTAGCAGGACGGGAGCAGCGAGGACGGAGCACCGAGGAGCGGCGCTGAGCAGAAGACCGGGATGGTAATATAAGCAGCGGGGGGGCCCTTACAAGGGGGGAGAGTGCCAGCATTTGGGGGGGCATGTATGCACTGCTTCCCCCTGCCTCTGATTGACAGGGGGAAGCAGTGCATATATAATGAGCGGCCCCACGTGACAGGGCCGCTCATACAGCAGCCTCCCCCCGCCTCCTCCAGCCTCCACAGCCCCCACCACGCAGCCTACCGTATAGACCCGTGTATAAGCCGAGGGGGAGACTTTTCAGCCCAAATTTTGGGCTGAAAAACTCGGCTTATACACGAGTATATACGGTAGGTCATTTTTGTTTTCTAAATTTTGTGATGACATCTTGATTTCGGACATAGCTGGACCAAGCACGGTGAAATGCTGTTGAATTATTTCTTGACCCATAAGGAAACATCTTGCCTCTCTCAGAATGCAGAGCTTTAAAGAAAGCAGGTAATGGATGTTTTGTTTTCTCCACAATGTGAATATTGCACGCTAACATGGAGGACACGATAAAAGGAGACTTTTATTTTCTTCACCACTACCCTTTTCTCAAGGGGATTTGTATCAAGAGAAAATGGTTTGTACCAACAACCAAATGTGACTACTCCGCCAACTCAGCAGACGGCATACAAACGGTGAAGGTCTGTTCACACGGTGCGTATTTTGCCATGTATTTGGTGCGTATACGCAGCAGATCTGCACTAAATATGCAGCATAGTCTTTTCCCTGCAGAGTCTATGGGGTTTGTGAAGTCTTGTCTGCATGGTGCATTTTTTTCCACATCGGATCTGCTGTGTATTTGATTGCAGAAAAATCTGCAACATGCCGGATCAGAACTTCATCTGAGTTTTGTCATTTGTCAGTTTTTGCAGTTTTATCAATTTTTATCATGAGAAAAAAATTATTGACGTTAATAAAGCTTCTATCAAAACGTTTGTGAAAACAGACAACATGGCATCTAAGTGTTGTCCGATTTCTTCATGGACCTCTAGACTCGAATAGACAAGTTTGATCTATAACTCTAATTAAAATTGGACAACTTAGATCAAAATTACAAAGATATGTGAACAGCCTTATACAATGTAATAGGTATGAATTATAGCCATGAAAAATACAGATTCAAAAACTGAAGTCTAAATGAGCCCTCAAAGAAAGGTTATTGGAAAGTCATAACTTGTTATCGTAGAATTATAGAAAGCCAAAAAAAATCATCTATGGAACCAAGGCAAGAAGATCAAATGCCTATCACGCAGCTCCACTAGTTCTGCTCACCCTGTTCGTTGTTCCATGTGGCCATCTGCTTCCTTCTCTGTTAGGAGCCTGCACCCTCTTGGCAGGTTTCCTGGGAATGCTCTAAAGCAGGGGTCCCCAAATCCAGGGCCGCCAACAGTGCATGTTTTCTGGATCTCCTTAGTATTGCACAGGGGTTGGAATCATTACCTGTGCATTTGATCACATTAACACCTGTGCAA
This sequence comes from Allobates femoralis, assembly GCA_033576535.1. Taxonomy (NCBI): domain Eukaryota; kingdom Metazoa; phylum Chordata; class Amphibia; order Anura; family Aromobatidae; genus Allobates; species Allobates femoralis. Next base: position 796,327,340 of record JARQOC010000003.1, on the reverse strand, counting down.
TACTAAGGAAATCCTGAAATCCTGCACTGTTGGCGGGCCTCGAGGCCTGGGGTTGGGGACCTCTGCTCTAAAGGTACTGTACCTTCACACACAGCAATATTGCTAGGCAATTTCACTGGCAATTTGCTTGTTGCAGTGAAATCATGGACACATTGTTCCATTTGTACATGGCCACAAAATGGAACAATGTGTCCATGATTTCACTGCAACCAGTGAGTTGCAAGCAATTTATCTCTGTGTGTAAAGGTACCCTTAGGATGCATGCGCTGCTTCCTGCACACACTTAAAGGAGTAGAGCACCTGTTCCCTATTTGACTCAGACTGCGTGCTAAACTGCTCTGTGCAAAAAAGGCATCCTCCCCCTGTTCATTCTCTAGGAACATTGCCTCTGGTTAGGTCGCACTCCTGTAGGGCTCTGCGATAGGGAGACTGTTGCCTTGTATTATACTGATACCTCTGTCTCCACGGATTCCTTAGCTGGCAGTTCCTTATCCTGGATCCCTCTGGATACTCCGGATCCCACACTGGGATGGCCAAGCCTCTCCTCAAGGAACCATCTAGATACCTATACCAGCTCGATCAGCCTTTCAGGGATTACACGGAGCTCCCAGGATCCTCTCCACCAACAGAGCCCGTGTTCCACAGTCTCTTTGTCTCTACTGTCCAGTCTGTACGGGTCATCCCTCTGGTCAAGCATTCACTTCATTTAGACCTCCTGGTGCTGTACCACATGAATCCCTGTATAGGGGTTAAATCATCGGTGCTCCGCTATGAGAGTTCTGGTTCGTGACCCAGAGGGTCCTCTACTTAGACAGCTTCTCCTTATGTTAAACTATCCTTACTAAATATCCTTGGTTTTACTAAAGTCACTCTCCTGTCTCTTGAGTATTGGGTATTCAGCTGCTTCTGCTCCACCAGTGGTCCTGTCAGTCCACTTAACATCTCCACGCCCCTCAGACGTAACACACACAATCCATTATTCGCTGATATATTTTATCCATTCTGTTCTAAGTTATGCTATATGTGTATATTGCATTTATAACTTGTTGCACTATTATGTTACACATTAATCTGTTGTGAATTTTTATGACATTGATTTAGTTTTGTGGTACGTCTTAAGTAATGATGAGTGAACCTTTTGAAGTTCAGGTTCAGGTGATACAGCCAAACTTTTTGGCGCACTGTTCGTGACCCCGAACATGACCTGAACCTCATTTGAAGTCACTGATTGACAGCTCAGCTGTCTGCTCACATGCAGCCAGCCATAAGTAAAACACTTCTGAGGGTGGGAGGGCGTTTTTTTTATTTAAATTAATTTTGGACACACTACACCCAAAAACTGTGCGTTTAAGCCCAGTGAAAGCTGATCAAACACTGCATGTGCCTCACACTAGGCCAAGCACCAGCTGGTCCCGACCACAGCAATGCTCGCTCCAGTGCTTTGCAAAGTGAAGCACCTGAACTCCGAACCCAAACAAGGTTTGCTCAATGCTGGAAAGTTCAACGAACCGAACCTTGAAAGGTACGCTCTTCTCTCGTCTCAAAAGAGTACAAATGGCATGAATAATTCTTATTATAATTACAATTACCTGATATACATTTTTCTTAATTCCTTCTCCAATTTAGTATATTTAAGTATTTTAGTGTTTTTATTAAGTTTTCATTTTCTTGCATTTTTGCTTCTATGTGTACCCACCAATAGGCATTATTATCCACCATGTCTTCAATAAGTTTTGTTTTATTAACAAATAGTACCCCAAGAATCCCATTAACAATAATTATTCTATTCTACAAATATTTTGTTTAGTAAGTGACATATATTTACTTAAAACCAGTGGCATAACTTGAAGCTCATGGGCCCCGATACGAAAGCTCCAACAGGGCCCCCAATTATTGCAAATCTTTAAGTCTTTTTCTTTAGGCCAAAGGGACTTTTGGAGCCCCCTAGGCTCTGGGGCCCAGGTGTGATCGCAACCCCTGCACCTGTTGTAGTTACACCCCTGCATAACAAAGGTGTAATTTCAAAATCAGAAAACTAGCACATAGCACTAGCACATAAATATTTGGAATATCCATTAAATCTTGGGGTCACAGTTGAGAAGCCAGAATACTGTTTGTGATTATTGTGAATATAGTAGATTACAATTGTATTCAAAGATACAGTTTGATAAGTTAATTTTTTTTCTAATTTTCTGAGTTTATCTTTATGGGGCTTTTTAAGGTCAAAAAGTAGCTCCAATTTTTTCTTAATGGGTTAGACACTGTTGAAATCCTTAGACTGTATCCCATTACAACTGAATGTAGTCACCATCTATATATTAGAACAGAAATATATTAGACTAGAATCTAATTTACGGAATGAATGATTTCTATCAGTCAAGAATGTTCAATTATGGCTGAGAACATTATTTCTCCAACATCTACAGTTTTTTTTCTGCTTCTTAGATAACAGTTTAGCAGAAATGTACCGTGCATTAGAGATTCAGGAGATCAATGTGTTTTAGAGAGGCAATCAGAGACAGTATGAGTCATCATGTGCCGGTATATAGGCTCCAGAGATCCCGTACCAACACAGTATGGTGTAATTGACAGTAGGATTCAGTAGTTCTAAAAATACTCAGGTGAAGTGAACTAAACTCTGTGACCTCTGAGTCATGGAAGTTCCATGAACTCTTAAGCTCTGGTTTTCACCCTGGGGCACATAAATCAATTCTATTGTGGGAATAATGTAGAGATCTACACAATGGCTCGAATTCATGAAAGTGTTTTAAAAAGTCATAAAATCTTTATGAAATGTGAGGATAAGCTAGGGTGGGGCAGGATGGGGCGTGGTGACCCCTGCTTATCAAATTTATGATGAGCGGTAGTGTTCCTTACATCACAAATCTTACCCAATCCGGGAATCATTTGTGGTTAGACACACGTGGAGGTGTGTAATGTGGATGAAGTAGAAGGCGCACTCTGGTTAATACCTCACTGTGTCTATGAGTAAACATCGCCATCTGCTGGTCAGAAATGATATCGAGAGGACAAAAAGTAATTTAAAGGGAACCAATCAGCAGGATTTAGGAGGGCTATAAAGTGAAGTCTTACAGGCTCTGGGATACTGAGTGCAATCATACCTTTACTTCAGTGATTCAAAGTTTGATTGCAGAGAAAACTGTTATACAAGTCATTGGAAAGAGCTGTAGATGAACAGAGTGTGCAGCACTGTGTCACTATGTGGGGTTGGGTTTCTTTTTATTACTTCTGTATGGGCTCTAAGCCAAACCCTCTCCCCTCCCTCCCTCTCTCCCTGTTACTCTACCAGGCATGCCCTGTGTGCCCCACCTCATCACTTCAGCCTCCCCCTCACCTGCTTCTCCTGATTGTGATTGTCACAAGCAGGGAGAAGACTCCACCTCCTCCAGGGGAAGACTCCGCCTCCTCCAGCATCTCTGCTAGCATCTGTCTCTTGACAGACTCGGGAAGATCCAGGAGACTCTGCCCCCTACAGAGAAGACCCCGCCCCTTCCAGTCTGCAGTAGCCAGCTATGTCTTCAATCACTGACAGCAGAGATACAGGAGAGGAGACTGCAGCAAGGGAGGAGACCGGCATAGAGCCCATTATTATCATCACAGCAGATTATTATCATCACAGCAGTGCAGCTTACAACACAAACCTGCAATTTTAGGTAAAACAGCCACTATAGCATCAATGATTATGTATATATATACCTCCACTGATCCACCAATGATTATATACCAATATACAGTGCCTCCACTATCCACCAATGAATATATACCTATATACCTCCACTGTACCAGCAATGATTATATACCTATATACCGCCTCTGATCCACCAATGAAGATATACCTATATACCTCCACTGTACCATCAAGAATTATATACCTATATACCTTCACTGTATCAACAATTATTATATATCAATATACCTCCACTGTACCAGGAACGAATATATACCTATATACCTCCACTGTACCACCAACAATTATACCTCCACTGTACCACCAATGATATACCTATATACTGCTACTAATCCACCAATGAATATATACCTATGTATATCTAAATAGAAGCATAGATATATATGCTTGATGTCCCTAACATATTAAGGGACTCTTAGTAGAGGCCCTACAGTAATCAACTCCCAAAACCCTAATAGTACATAAGGAAAGACATCAAAACTGGCCAGCCTAATCTGCTAAAACACATTAGGACTATGTATAAATAATGTTCTAATAATGTGCTAATACAATTAAGAGAAATTGTAATACTTCAGGACCACCCATAGGTGATATATCTCCAGGAAGCAGGGGTCTGGCTGTCAGATACATCTGTGCTTACCATAAAAAGGCAGCAAGGGTTTGTATACAGCACACTGAACAAGCACTGTGTGCATAACATAAAGGAATTGCTGAAAGTGCTCTCTGGACCAAGCAATTATGTGATCATTGGATGTATGGAGAGAACAGGAGATTTTTGGGAGATCCTATCAGCACCATTATACAGCCAGAAAGCTAAAACTCACCTGTAACTGGGGCTGAAATACTAACCCCAGTTACAGGGGAAACTAGGTTAAAAAATGTTTAATCTTTGAAACGACCCACAAAGGACTTTTACAACTTTATGGGGGGCACAATGTGTAAAATAAATGAAAAATAAATAAAATTACAAAAACAGAGAAAAGGCAATCCAATTTGATATTACTGGCCGTGCCTGATCAAAATTTGCTTAAAAAAGTAGGTGCAATATACAAAATAAATAGTTTCAGATTGGGGGAACAAATTTTAACAATTAATTTACAGCTCCTTTATGGTAAAAAAAAACAAATAAAAAACACATATTTCTTTTATTTTCCCACCAATATTAATTTAGGCCCCGCATATCATAAAAACTTACAAAATGATTACTACATTGTCTGTATGTTATATTTCTCCAAAATGTTGCATGCTCAGAATATGTTTCACCCTATGGAACAATATTGTCTCATTCTGGCCTAGGATCAATTTTTCAATGCAAATAAGTGGAGTGACCTTAACATGTCCTTGACCGTTCAATATTTTCTCAAAAGCTTCACAATCTGAGGCCTCTTTTTTGCGGCCGATCCGGCAGGTGGCGATCTGGCAAGCCCCATGCATTGTCTATGGGGTTGCAGCCCGATGCGGCAAGTGCAGTTCTGCCAAATACGTCGGATCGGCTGGATCCGGCACTTGCGGCCGTGAAAAAAAAAGCTGCAAGCAGCGGGGCTTTTTTGCGGTCGCAAGTGCCGGATTGGCACTGGACCGCAAGCCGTATAAACAATGGACGGGGCTTGCCGGATCCGGGCCGCAAGTCGGCCGTTAGGTGGTCGATCCAACAGATGCGGTAAATCTGCCGGATCTGCTGCACATCAGCAAACACGCTAATGTAAAAGGCTCCTGATAGTTTTTATTCATAATGATCTTTTTATACATTTTATTACTTCTTAATTCCATTTCATGTGTCTCTATCCTGCCTGCTATAGTTTGTGCAAAGTTTTTAAGCAAACAAACAGAGAGGTAAACTGGAATAGAATTGTGGAAAATCAAGGACAGTGAAATTGCTTGCAGTGTTTAGTCCACAAACACACTAAATCTCAGTGACGTGTTGAAAAATAAGCTTTGCCGTTATTGCTTGAAAATCCCTTTCGGTGTCATCTGATATTGCCTGGACTTATTTGGTTTGTTAAGATTTAAATTTTCAATCTAAATCCAATATTAGACTCTGTATACAAGGGAATATTTCACATGACAGACTGGGCGATGAAAGCCTCAAGGCACAATTTATGTGCATTGACATTTTCATGAGATTGAGACATGAAAAGGACTTCAAAATGAGACTGAAATTGCAGAGTCTTTAAATCTGCTTGAAGGATAACCATGTGACAGACGTATTCTCTGGTCACCCCTCAATACTGACAGCGGTGGCTCCATCGTTCTGACCCCTCACCATTAGATTTCATGTGGTCTATAGGTGATATACTGTATTGTTTATTTTTTTCTGCCTGGTTTGTCATCAGGATTGTTCTTCAAGTTTTTGCCAATGAGGAGTACTACATCAAATTTTTTTTTTTTTTATATCGGGTTAGTACTCATTGGCAATGTGATTGTAATAAAGTCTTCTAAAAATAAATTAGGCTTAAAAAAATAAAGAAAATAAATATAACTTCAAAGTGTTGGGTCCTTTCACATCAGCGTTTTTTGCTGATTGCGGCAGTTGCAGTGAAAAAAACGCAACTGCCGCGATTACCGCATAACGGCCGCGATCACGGCACCCTTGCGGCAAGCCCCATACAATGTCTATGGGGCTTGTGGTAAGTGTGCGGCAGGTGCGGCAAGTGCGGTTTCGGCAAAACCGCATTTGCTGCAATTACCGCATACCGGCTCCACTTGCGGCGCGGTTGCGGTAAACGCAATGCAAAGTATAGGCGTACTTGCGGCAGGTGCGGCAAGTGCAGTTTTGCACTTGCGGCAGGTGCCGCAAGTACGCCTATACTTTGCATTGCGTTTACCGCAACCGCGCCGCAAGTGGAGCCGGTATGCGGTAATTGCGGCAGAAGCGTTTTTTTTACTGCATCTGCCGCAAATTTCAAAAAACGCTGATGTGAAAGGGCCCTTAGAAGTCTCCAGTGCTTTCTCTCAAACCATTTTCTAGTGCTTTTTGAAGTGTGATTTGGGTCATTGTCCTGCTGGAAGACCCATGACCTGTGAGGGAGACCCAGCTTTCTCACACTGGGCCCTACATTATGCTGCAAAATTTGTTGGTAGTCTTCAGACTTCATAATGCCATGCACACGGTCAAGCAGTCCAGTGCCAGAGGCAGCAAAGCAACCCCAAAACATCAGGGAACCTCCGCCATGTTTGACTGTAGGGACCGTGTTCTTTTCTTTGAATGCCTCTTTTTTCTCCTATAAACTCTATGTTGATGCCTTTGCCCAAAAAGCTCTACTTCTGTCTCATCTGACCAGAGAACATTCTTCCTAAACGATGTAGGCTTTCTCAGGTAAGTTTTGGCAAACTCCAGCCTGGCTTTTTTATGATTCGGAGTAAGAAGTGGGGTCTTCCTGGGTATCCTACCATACAGTCCCTTTTCATTCAGACGCCGACGGATAGTACGGGTTGACACTGTTGTACCCTCAGACTGCAGGGCAGCTTGAACTTGTTTGGATGTTAGTCGAGGTTCTTTATCCACCATCCACACAATCTTGCATTGAAATCTCTCATCAATTTTTCTTTTTCGGGAGGTTAGCCACAGTGCCATGGGCTTTAAACTTCTTGATGACACTGTGCACGGTAGACAAAGGAACATTCAGGTCTTTGGAGATGGACTTGTAGCCTTGAGATTGCTCATGCTTCCTCACAATTTGGTTTCTCAAGTCATCAGACAGTTCTTTGGTCTTCTTTCTTTTTCCATGCTCAATGTAGTACACACAACGACACAGGACAGAGGTTGATTCAACTTTAATCCATGTCAACTAGCTGCAAGTGTGATTTAATTATTGCCAACACCTGTTAGGTGCCACAGGTAAGTTAGAGGTGCTGTTAATTACACAAATCAGAGAAGCATCACATGATTTTTCTAACAGTGCCAATACTTTTGTCCACCCCCTTTTTTATGTTTGGTGTGGAATTAGATCCAATTTGGCTTTAGGACAATTCTTTTTGTGTTTTTTCATTGAAAACAAATTAAATGAAGATAATAATACCAAAGAATTTGTGACTGCAATCATTTTCAGGAAGAAACTGAGTATTATCTGACAGAATTGCAGGGGTGTCAATACTTTTGGCCACAACTGTATCTCACATATTCTTCACAATTGGTATCAATAGCTTCACCAAAGGCAGTATTCTCTAACCACAATGAACGTCTCGCACAAGCTTTTACCCTTCATAGAGTTTACTGTACCACTCTTTGGCAAGCTAAATATCTGGCCTAATGCCCTAAGTGTCATGCTACCTCAGGCAGATTTCCCATCTGTTGTAGAGTTTTCCTTAAGGGGGTGTCACACGCGTCAATATCGCCTGCACGATATCGGCTGCACGTGACGTTGCAGCGATATTGACGCGTGTGACATACTGCATCAACCAGCGATAAATCGCTGGTTGATGATCGCCAGGTTTCAGAACCAGCTCTGAAACCTGGCGATTGTCGCCCGGTGGACACGCAGCATCGCTGCGTGTGACACCAGGACTAGCGATATTCCAGCTCCCAGCGCCTGTCACAAGCGCTGGGAGCTGGTCTCCAAGGTACACTGCGGGTAACTAGGCAGCGCGCGCTGCCTAGATACCCGACTTGTACCTTAGTTACCAGCCTCCTCCGCTCACCGGGTGAGCGGAGGAGGCTGGTAACTAAGGTACACGTCGGGTATCTAGGCAGCGCGCGCTGCCTAGTTACCCGCAGTGTACCTTGGAGACCAGGCTGCTCCCGCTTCCAGCAGGCTGGCAGCGGGAGCAGGACATCGTGGAAACGATATTTAAATCGTTTCCATGATGTCACTGGTCAATTGATCGCTGGTGAGTCTGTCTGTGTGACAGCTCACCAGCAATCAGCCGTCAATGTCGTCAGCGATCAGATCGCTGACGACATTGACGCGTGTGACACCCCCTTTAGGTACAGGACTTTTAGCTACAAGTGGTAAAATTCCTTAATGATGATGTCAGCTCACTGATCCCATTTTGCCCTTAAAAATTCTTGTGTTGAATTGATATGTAAGACAATATGCAGGACAAGTGGCGCCCATGTGGGTCCAATCGCCACAGAGGTACTGCACCTCAGCTAGAGGTGTGGTACCCCACTCTTGGGTAAGGAGGGAACACTACCCGAGACCTAAACACCCACATCCAACACCACACCACCCAGGTCCTGGGGTTCGGGTGGACACTGTTTAGGGAGAGCCCCATCCCAGGCTGGAAGGGGAAACAGGTAGAGAGTGTGGGTGGAAGAAGTACTAAAGGAAGTAGTGAGAATAGAGCATGCTCAGGATGTGACGGACATAGAACGAGGAATTGGAGCGATGACACGGTCACAAGTAGACGTGTGTGATCGAGGTCCTGGGCACTGGAGCCGGTTGGAGTTCGTCCCAGGAAAAAGAAAGTAACAAATCGACAGAAGGGGCTCTTGAGAAACAGAATGGGTCGCAGTGGCACGGGAAGTGAGGGATCCACCCGTGGCACCCATATCTAAGAAAGGGCTGCCACATAGGGTTGAGGGGACCAGGATGACGTCGCCCGCTGGGACCCGAGGTTGCTGGCTCGTGTAAGGCTCGGGGCAGGAGGGTGAGAGCCAGAGCAGGAAGTCGACCAGGGAAGGAACTTAAGTAGGGGTCCGGGTAGAGTGTCACCGAGTAACCCGAGAGTTGACTGGAGCCCTAACCTGGAGAACACAGCACCTCACGGATTCCTGGAGATATGTACGAATAGTGTGTAAAATCCAAAGCCTGCACCCTGCTGTGTCCTCCAAGTCATTTATTACGCCCTCAGTCCTGCACTCCACTGTATCCTATTTGCATTATAGATTGTGTATACTGCCCTGGGGTCCTCCGCTCTACCCGTGGAGAGCGACGCCATGTTAACTGCAATACGAACAGCCCCAGAGGATCTGCACTGCAACGTCGTCCATCCCTAATTGCGGAACACCACGGGTGGTGTCACGTTAAATCCCATACACCATACTCTTTTCCCCATTTATTGACACCGCCGGGCCACTGAACTGTGTCACAGCCCCATAACCTTCCTAGAGAACTGCCCAATCTGGTTCTGAGTACCCCACGGTCCTGGGTAGGCACGCCAGACACATATATAAGATTATCTCAGCCCAGAAGATGTGGTATGATCAGACCATGTTCCTGTATGGTCTCAGCCCAGGAACATTTTTATTCAACACATCCAATTGTAAAAATTATTATTATTCCAAGATCTATTGATTAAAATGAACTTTAAAATTAACTTTGTTCATGGGAAAACCCCTTTAAAACCCAATGAAACAATTCCTAAACCAATTCTTAAACCTCTTAAATACACTTTATTGTATATATTTGGAGAACTCTGATACATTTAGTCTTTTCTATACAAGGGGATTTATTTCAAATCTAATTCTTTCATTCCAACCCTACGTCAAAATAAAGAGATTACATTCAGTGATATCAAAGAACTGGCACAGAGAACAAAATTTTCCTTGGGTGGCTAACCATGGCCTTGCCAGCGTCAATGACTGTCAGTTGACTTAACTGCTTTTCCGCTGCATTAATCCTGTAGCTAAAAGCATTTCCAGAGTGTAAAGTAAAATGGCATGGCAGAAAAATCTGTTGCGCAGGTGTGCAAATATATCGGGAAATAAGCAATCGGCTTACCTAAAGAAAATGAATGATCCCTATGAGCATTTAAGCATTCAACATCACATTTGTTCCAGGTCTGTGCATTACCCTCCAGTCTTACTCCAGCTCTATTTGTCATCCTCAGGTATAGAATGAGCACAGCTGTAGGTATATAATCTCTGTATATCTCACTGGAAATGGACCCGTAATTCTCACAGCTGCAGAATGGATGGTAAAAACATTTAATTCTGTATAACGGTATCAAGCTGAAATTAGGAAGGCTGATATCTCAGCATGGAAAATGACCTTTCTAACTTCCTACTGTGAATTTCACCTCCTACTTTTCACCCATTGACACAAGGAAGCCAGAATCGAGAGCAAACTTGGGTACAGATTGCCTCACAGCATGCTAGGCTTTTATTCATCGATGCAAGTATAAAAACTATTGCTGCCAGTACGTGAGGAACATTGACACGAAGAAGTAAATGCTGAGGAACAGCTCCAAATTTCCAAAAATAACTTCCAGCTATAATGTTTACCAAAGTCACAGTTTTATCCATTCTACTACAAAACTCAACTGTGAAACAATCTAAGTCATACTAATTGTCTAACGGATAGAGAGAGACATACATGTGGATGATGGTCTAGGGTGCTGTCACCCTGCTACAAAGGGTACATGGTGTTTGAGTCTTTATCTGAAAGTTATTTAATGATGTGTATGCAGAAACCTATTTGCTGCCTGGTCCCCTGCACAAAGTTATGTAATGTTGTTAATGATAATTATTGATACTTCTTAGGGGTGGGGACCAGTCTATCAAAAGTACTTTCAGTGTATAATCAGTAAGGGTCCCTTTACACGCCGCTACTGACGGTTGGCTACAACCAGCTACTTCACGTGCACGAGCACGCACAAACGGTTGCAAACGGTACCCGCACCACCTTTACACGCCGCAACAAGGTGCGCTACAGTAGGTTACATCTATCTCTAGATACACCGCCGGGTGTCTCAAGTTACCTTCTGCCGAGCACCTTACCTTATTTACACACCGCTACAACAAGCTAATATGGGCGGACCTGGTGCAGCAGGGACAACACATAGGCGTGCCACAATTGTGGATTACGAGACGTCCGTACGCTGATAGGACGAAGCAAGAACATCATGATTGGGCAGGCATCGCAGGAGGCTGATTAATACATGACGCTCGAGCAATTGTGTAGTGTGACTGGTCAGTTCCTTAAATATGCCTCCCTATGCAGCGACTACCAATCGTCATGCAGGAGCTTCCTCCAATGATCGCTGATGGGGCGCGGTAACCCGGAGCCTGTGTCACGCCCCAGCTACATACCAGGTACATAGCCTGGTGTCCAGACATCCCTTCTGTTGCTTCTTTACACGCCGATACAGGTCGCTACAATCGGTTGTGTAGCCACCTGTTTCAGGGCAGTGCTCGGAAACAGGTGCCGCTACTGCCGGGTGGCTACAACCGTCTTCACACGCCGCTACCACGGGTGAATTGCTGATGCAAGATACATTTCTCGCATTTATCCTGTTGTAGCCACCCGCCAGTAGCGGCGTGTAAAGGTACCCTAAGAGAGTTCCCAAGAAGAGGAGAGAAAATCAGGGGAAACGGGATCTTAAAGCCCCTTCTGCTAATTTAATCGGACCTTCTGGATCATCCTGAGAAGTAAGTGTGGTCAGCTGTGAAGTGAGACTAGGACAAAGGCCAGAATCATGCACCGAATCTTGATATTCAACCAACGCCCTTGGTGGCTTCTCGAAAAGTGACTCATACCTCCATTATGGGTGTGATAAGCCCAGTATGGGCACTGTGCTGGTGGTAAAAGAACGTCTGTTTTGAAGGTGGCCCTAATTATTTCTAAGGAGCAGATCTCTATGGAAAGAGTTGGACGGGAGCCAATAGAGACTAAATGAATTTGCAGCCTTATATCATGATGCTGAACATAGTAGGCGAGACACTGGAGAAACCATGATGGTGGAAGCAGTCTGCACCAAATTTGGCTGTTGTAAATATCCCTGAATAAGTAGCATTTAAGCTTGGTGTTCGTGTTTCACAAGACTGTTTGAGTAAACCTTCATTAAAAAGCTTAATTAGCCCTCACTGAGGGCAACTCTGAACTGAACTTCTGCACTGGGGAGCCAGCCAAGGCAAACTCAACATGATCAAGGCTGCTCTACAACTGAGGCCCTGCCTCACCTTCGACTGTCAGGGCCCCATTTGGCCAGCAACCCAACACATGAACAAACATTTGTTTATATAAATACATATATTTTTGGCCAAATATCTTTTTTGCAAATTGATTCTTTTATGTAAACTCTTTGGCTTTTACAGTGCACAGTGCTCAGGTTTTGATAGTTTGTTTTTGATAAGGTTATGCAGCACTTTGCATGCCCCTATTAGATGTCTCTGTCATAACAGGACTTATATATATATATATGAATATATAAATATTTGTTCCATTCATTTCTGGGGCTTCTTGAAGTATGTTTGGGGTCATTGTCCTGCTGGAGGACCCATGACCTGGGACACAAACCCAGCTTTCTCACACTGGGCTCTATATGACAACCCTAATTCCTTTGGTAATCTTCAGCTTTCATGATGCCTTGCACAAAGTCAAGGCACCCAGTGCCAGAGGTAGCAAAACAATCCCAAAACATCTTTGAACCTCCACCATATTTGACTGCAGATACTGTGTTCATTTATTTATAGGCCTCATTCTGTTTTCAGTACACAGTAGAATGATGAGCTTTATAAACGTCTCAACAGTCAACAAGAAACTTTCCTAGAAGGATTTTGACAAACTACAGTCTAACCATTTTATGTCTTTTAGTCCTCCTTGGTCTCCCCCATAGGCTAGGGTCACACTTGAAATGCAGTTTTTCTGCATTTTCAAAACCTGATTCCATTTTTGGAATTTGCCATTTTTTAATGCAAAAAACACTATGCCTTAATGCATGCATTAATGCATGGTACCTATATGTACCATGCGTTAACAGATGCGTTTTCCATAGGGCCCCATGTTATAAAAAGCTATGCCTTTTTTTACTGCACCCAAAAACGCTGCTAGCATAGCGTTTTTTAATAGTGCATTTTAGCACTGCGTTTTTTGCATGGGAGCCTATGGATCCGTTAAAGCCGCCAGTTTTTCTTAAATTCTAAGTTGAGAAACTGATGGTTTTAATGGATCCAGGGCTCAAGTGTGACCCTAGCCATAGTGTTTCATTTCATTCAAATGTCAACGTATAGTTTTCACTGACACTGATGCACCTTGAACCTGCAGGACAGCATGCATTTCTTTGGAACTTGATTGGAGCTGCTTATCCACTACCCAGACCATCCTGTGTTACAACCTTTCATCAATTTTTCTCTTCATGTGTAGGGCAATTGTAAAGTTATTGAGACTATTGATATTGTTCCACAATTTTGGTTCTCAAGTCCTAAGATAGTTCTCTTCTCTTTTTATTTTCCATGGTTAGTATAGCACACACAGAAACAATGCAAATATTGAGTTAACTTCTTTATTTATCTGGTATAAGGTGTGATGATTTTGTTATTGCCCACACCTGTTACTTGCCACAAGAGAGTTTGAACGAGCATCACATGCCTGAAGCAAAGTTGCTTACCCAAAATGTTGAGAATGCAAAGATGGTGGCTGCCTGAGTAGTGTGCATGCGTAATTACTCAGGTGGAGATTGTCAGTGGTGGTGGTTGTGAGCACTGGTTAATGGCGTCTCTGTTGGTTGTGGGGTGCTGCAGCACTGCTGGCAGTACTGCCAATGTGCCAGTACCGCCAGTGGGTGCGCCATATTTGCATACCCATCATTTGGTTGTGCAAATATGGCTGCCGCCAGCACGTGAGGGGAGGACTTCAGGGCACAAGTAATTGACCGACAGAACAGGAGGATTATGGAAGTAGATGTGTCTATGTGTGTTATATAGATATAGTGTGTGTATGTATAAGGCATGTGTATATGTGTGTGTGTATGTGTATATGTGTGTGTATCTTTATTTCCCCTCTCATTAGCGCTGCTGACATCTTACATTTCTCCTGGCTGCCTTTACTACTTGCAACCATCAGAGGGCGCCCGCACCCCATCTCCTCCTCCAACACTGTCTACTTAACCTCAGACGTTCCAGCCAGCTGTGTGCAGCGGGAAGGTGTTGCGGGTGGCTGGCGGATGGTGGGGTGCTGCGCGCTGCAGAAGGTAGGTGAGGGCTGTGGGTGGCGTGTGCAGCTTCGGGTTCAATTGTCGGCACAACCACCATCAGGCACCGTAAGATACACTGATGTAAAATAAAAATATGAACAGTAATTCAAATAAATTGATTATAAAACTGTCTTTATTGTTGAGGATAGTCTTTTTATTATCTTTGAATGTAGCATCTATAAATGGAGTGCAAATCAATGGATGATAGAGAAACAATAGGGGTTTATCTTCTTTGTATACTCTTTCACACATCCAGGCAGATAAACACTGAGCTGATGTGTATCTTTATACTAAAGTAATTAAACAGATAAGATATTGATTGAGGTGTAGTCAGCAGAAATAGTAACTGGAGAAACACATAGGTCATAATGCAGTAATAATTATCATTCACCTGTGCATATTAAAAACCTCAGATTTTAAGATAGAGCTTGACAAAAATCACTAATTTCTAGACAAAAGTGTATGGCAAAGCAAATTACTGGTAAATAGAGATAGGCGAGTACTAAAATGCTCGGGTGCTCAAAGCTCGGGCCGAGCATCCCAATATACTCGAAGATACTCGTGTACTCGGCCCGAGCACCGAGCCCAATGTAAGTCAATTAGTGACGGACTCCACCCACAGATTTCCGGCTATAAAACAAGTGTTTCGGGGAAAGAGCGGGAGGTTGGGTTTTTTCAAATCGTCGCAACATACAACACCTTGCAGTGCCCCCCAGAGGGTCCCTAACAATCAATGTGCTCTCTGTGAGGTGCCAGATAACTTTGTGCACTGAAGGGAGCTGTGTATTTGTGTCAAGTCGATAATTATTAGCGAAGAGTCCGAGCATCTCGGCGGTACTCAGTGCTCGCCGAGCCTCCGAGTACCGGGATACTCATGCGAGTACCGAGTAGTGACAAGCATACTCGCTCATCCCTACTGGTAAAATGATGTTTTGCTATTGGTTTTGTTGCCCTTTTATTGTTGGTTTTATTGTTTTTTATTAATAGTAGTGTGAATGATCCATTTCAAACAGCATGGCTCTTCAGATCTTTGGGGGCCTCAGCGCTCAGACCTTTAGCCATCTGAAAGTTACCACCTATCCCTTGAATTGGGGATCACATTTTATACCCAGCTGGGACAGTACTATTGATGTACCGTGTTTCCCCGAAAATAAAACACTGTCTTATATTATTTTTTGGTCCCAAAGATGGACCATGTCTTATTTTCCGGGGGGTGTCTTATATAACATACATCCCACTGCAGCCTCCCATACACACACAACACACACACACAACACACACACCCATACACACCACACACCCATACATACACATCCATACACACCACACACCCATACACACACACACATACCCATACACACAAACCGATTTTTACCTGTCCCTGCTCTCCGGTGTCCCCGCTCTTCGGTGTCCCCCGCTCTCCGGTGGCCCCCGCTCTCCCTCTGGTGGCCCCTTACCCCACTTTCTGGTGGCCGCGCTCTCCCTCCGGTGGCCGCGCTCTCCCTCCGGTGGCCCCCCTGCTGTCCGGTGGCCCCCACTCTCCGGATTCCCGCTATAGCTGCCGATCTACGCCCAGGTCAGGAGCCCTGCACCAATTACAGTGCTGGAACCATAAGCCTATCACGGCCCAGGAACCGCAAGCCAATCAGAGGCCATGCACAATGTCAGCTGGCCGCGGATTGGCTTGTGGTTCCTTGGCTGTGATTGGCTCACGGTTCCTGCACTGTAATTGACGCAGGGCTCCTGACCTGGGTGGAGATCGGCAGCTACAGCGGGAATCCGGAGAGCGGGTGGCCGCCGGAGAGCGGGGGGCCACTTTAGAGTGGGGGGGGCCACCGGAGGGAGAGCGCGGACACCAGAGAGCGGGGCCACCGGAGGTACGCCTTATATTCGGGGGGTGACTTATATTAGGAGGTAGGGCGCCCCCTCAAGCATGCCTTACTTTCGGGGGTACCCTATTTTTGGGGAAACACGGTAGGTAAAGCGCTGTGGAATTAATGGCACCATAAAAGTGAATTATTATTATTATTATTATTACTTTGAATTGTAGAAAAGTGTCATATCTTCTGTGTTGTTCCAGAAAAAATTTAAAATATTTACAAAAATGTAAAGGGTGTACTCACTTTTGTGATATACTGTATATACATAGTATACACATGCTCACAAGCATAAATAAGACACATATATATATATATATATATATATATATACAAAACACACTCATATACACAATGAGATTTTTGGAAAAAACTTGCTCAGATGACCAGACAACTTTTTATTTTTTTTTCTCACAGGGAATCTGGTAGGTCAACAATCCATATATAACTGATATAGTAGTCTAATTCCTCTGGTGAAGCTCTTTCTATTCATGCGAAAAAAGTTGGTGCTGCTCAAAAGTTTCAATTCTTTCTATTCATGTATTTCTTTTATTTATACCTCCCCCCATTCCCCTCCATTCTCTGTAAACGGCAAAGAAAGACATTCATTCCATTTGTCAATCCCAGTGAGAATCCCTTGCTTCACTCTCCAGGCAATGAATATTCATGTAGTGACATCACTGCACTGCTGTATCCTCCTGGCTGTGCTTTTCTCCCTTGTATGTAGGAAAACAAATGTTCAAATAAACACACAGAATCTCCCACACAGCACAAGCTTCTGCACAGAGCAGCAAACACCTTCCACCAGGAGGTCAGTATAGAAGGAGACTGCTTTATCTGATAACTCAGCTAGTTATGTGTCTGATATCTCTTCCTCCTTTTCCCCCTTTGAAGCAGGACAGGCAGAAATGAAAATGAAAGCTACACTACACTATACTTCATTAGCTGCGGTACACAGAGCACAGGGGGAGGGAAAGTCAGTCTGGGTGGATGTAGACATTTAAATAACATTTACATGCTGCAGACTATTTGGCGGTGAAAGTAATGAGCTGGAGTAGTGAAGCAGCTGTCGGCAGGGTGTGCAGATGCTTATAGCAAGAAAACTACAAAGAGTACAGTAATGATTTTTACATATTCTGAAAGACCTGTCCAGGCACTATTCAAAGGTACTATTAGTATCATACTAAAAAATGATCTAAGTCCCTTTAAATCCTTGATTTTAATAGGCTTAGCTTTTAATTTTTCACTCTATATGGCTCTGGAGTTTTGGCGAACCCAAATAATTTTTTTTTAAGTACTATTTTGAAAAACACATATTTAATGGTTACATTTACGTTAACCTTTTTTATGTATTAATAGAGAAACAACCTGTCATTCTATTTTTATGTATTTATTGTATTGTATAAGTTTTTAAGATTACAGGAATAACAAATACGGTACTTCCATGTGATTTACTGGTTTGGGACTTTTTTAAAGCGTATTAAATAGTGTGAATATTGTAATTGGTTGTAAAAAATTGGTAGTTAAAATTATTTTTACTTTTATTTTACCTCTATCAACAAGTATATAGAAAAGCGCAGGTATATAAAGAGGTATCTTTATGCACCTGTACATAGTGCCTGTGAAAAAGAACAATGTTATGAAGCTCTTAAGTGTACAGCGGGTACGGAAAGTATTCAGACCCCTTTACATTTTTCACTCTTTGTTTCATTGCAGCCATTTGGAAAAATTCAAAAAAGTTCATTGTTTCTCATTAACCCCTTCACCGCCCATCCTGTTTTGACCTTCCTGACGTGGCCATTTTTTGCATTTTTGACCAGTGTCATTTTATGAGGTTATAACTCTGGGACGCTTCAACAGATCCCGGTGTTCCTGAGATTGTTTTCTTGTGACATATTAGACTTCATGTTAGTTATTAAATTAGGTTGATAATTTTTGCATTTGTTTTTGAAAAAAAAACTAAATTTGGCAAAAAAGTTTGAAAATTTAGCAATTTTCAAACTTTTCATATTTATACTGTTAAACTAGAGAGTTAAATCACACAAAATAGTTAATAAATAACATTTCCCACATGTCTACTTATATCAGCACAATTTTGGGAACAAAATTTTTCTTTGTTAGGAAGTTACAAGGGTTCAAAGTTCATCAGTAATTTCTCATTTTTCCAACAAAATTTACAAAGCCTTTTTTTTTAGGGACCACATCACAGTTGAAGTGGCTTTGAGGGGCCTATATTATAGAAAACAACCAAAAGTGACACCATTCCAAAAACTGTACCCCTCAAGCTACTCTAAACCACATTCAAGAAGATTATTAGTCCTTCAGGTGTTGCATAGGAACTAAAGCAATGTGGTAGGAAAAAAATGAACATTTTACTTTTTCCAACAAAATGTTAATTTAGCCTCAAGTTTTGCATTTTCACAAGGGTAAGAGGAAAAAAAACAGGAAAAATTGGACCATAAAATTTGTTTGTTCAATTTCTTCCGAGTACGCTGATATCCCATATGTGGTTGAAAATCACTGTTTGGATGCACTGACTTTTTAAATGGAAAATTAGCTGAAATCATTAGCTAACACCATGTCGTGTTTGCAGAGTCCCTGATGTGCCTAAACAGTGGAAACCCCCTACAAGTGACTCCATTTTGGAAACTAGACTCCCGAAAGGAATTTATCTAGATGTGCAGTGAGCTCCTTTAACCCCTAGGTGCTTCACAGAACTTTATAACGTTGAGCCATGAAAGTGAAAAAAATACTTTTCTTCCACAAAAATGTTCTTTTATCCTCATTTTTTCCTTTTCACAAGGTCAACAGGATAAAACGGATCATAAAATTTGTTGAGCTATTTCTCCTGAGAACACTGATACCTCATATGTGGCGGAAAACCACTGTTTGGGAGCACGGCAGGGCTGAGAAGGGAAGGAGTGACATTGACGTTTCAAGCGGAAAATTAGCTACAATTGTTAGCGGACACCATGTCGCGTTTGGAGTGCCTAAACAGTGCAACACCCCCACAAGTGACCCCATTTTGGAAAATAAACCCCCAAGGAACTTATCTAGATGCATGCATGGTGAGCACTTTGAACCCCAAGATGCTTCATACATTGAGCTCTGAAAATGAACAAGTACTTTTTTTCCACAAAAAGGTTCTTTTAGCCTCAATTTTTTCATTTTCCCATGGGCAACAGGATAAATTGGATCTTAAAATTTGTTGGTCAATATCTTCTGAGTACACCAATACCTCATGTGTGGTGGAAAACCACTGTTTGGACACATTGAAGAGCTCTGAAGGGAGTGAGTGACATTTTGGAAGACAGATTTTGATGGCATGGCCTGTGGGTGTCATGTCCTGTTTGGAGAGTCCCTGATGTGTCTAATAAGCAGAAACCTTCCACAAGTGATAACATTTTGAGTTCACTGCCATGAGGAGCCCTGGTGACTCAGTGAGTGACATCACCACTCCCCTGTGCCATGACAAATTCGGATTACCATGGTGATCAACCCAAAGCAATTTCATTACGATGGCTGATCTCCACAGGGAGCGGTAAGAGACCCTGCGCTCCCTCTCCCCGGACCCTAAGTGCTGTGATCAGTAAGATCGCAGCACTTAGTGGGTGACCCAGACCCAGAGCCAGAGCACAGCGATCACAGAGATTGCTCTGCCTGGCTGTCACAGCTTTCCTCCGCAGCATAATCTCCATGCAGGGAGATGAGGCTGTGGAGGAGCAGGTGGGCAGCAGGCACAGGAGGGGAAATTTTTGCAAATTTATTAAAAAAGAAAAACTGAAATATCACATGGTCATAAGTAGTGATGAGCGAGTACCAAAATGCTCGAGTGCTCGATGCTCGGGCCAAGCATCCCAAGATACTCGTGTACTCGGCCCGAGCACCGAGCCCAATGTTATCCTATGGGAGACCCGAGTATTTTTATGAAATGACCCCCGGCAGCATGTAGAAACCCTAAAAATGTCACAAAAGTCTCAGAAGAGTGCTCAAATGACATGGCAACAGCATGGGGAAGACCCCTGTAAGCATTTCTCACTCAAAAGTCACAGCTGTGAACAATGTTGTTCGAGTTTTACGCCATTTTTACGGACTCACCAGAAAACCTTCCAAAATGACACCAAAAAGAATTTTCATGGCGGAAATGTTAAGGGCACATACCCAATAGTGAGATAGAGCTGGTGTATGTTACTTTTTGTGATTACATGAAAGATTTTACGTGAAAACATTGTGTGACACTCCGATGTCCCTGAGAAGAGACGTACATGAAGGCCTGTTGACATAATGTGCCCATTTTGAGGAAGTGGGTCTATGGTAGTATTTTCCTTTGCCAGGGCAGTCCAAAATTGTGAGGTTCACCAATGCCCCTGGATACAGACGTGCATGAGGGCCTGTAAACCTGAAGTGCCTATTGTAAGGAAGTGGGTCTATTGTAGTATAGCCCTTTGCCAGGGCAGCCAAAAATTGTGAGGTTCACCAATGCCCTTGGATATAGACGTGCAAGAGGGCCTGTAAGCCTGAAGTGCCCATTGTAAGGAAGTGGGTCTATTGTAGTATAGCCCTTTGCCAGGGCAGCCAAAAATTGGGAGGTTCACCAATGCCCCCTGGATACAGACGTGCATGAGGGCCTGTAAACCTGAAGTGCCCATTGTAAGGAAGTGGGTCTATTGTAGTATAGCCCTTTGCCAGGGCAGCCAAAAATTGGGAGGCTCCACATTGTCCCTGGATAGAGATGTGCATGAGGGCCTCAAAACATTGTTCCCATTGCAAAGGAGCGGGTCTCCTGTCGTTGTAATGCCCATTCTGAAAGAATGGGTGAAAAAATTTACCACTGGGGGTATACATGAAACAACGGTCTAACTTTTGTAACGGTCATCATGGTGGTGCATGAGGAGAAGGAGTAGCAGTCCAGCGATTAGCCAAAGTCCAGAAGTGTGTACCCATGGGTCGAGTGGAGGTACATGGCAAATTCCTGTTACAAAATTTAAATTCCGCTCTCATTTGCTGGTGGTGTGGTGAAGTCTGGCCCAATCGAACCCTTGTTCATCTTGATCAGAGTCAGTCTGTCAACATTTTCAGTTGACAGATGGGTGCGTTTATCAGTAATGATTCCACCTGCGCCACTAAAAACACGCTCTGATAAAACGCTAGCGGCAGGGCAGGCCAGGACTTCCAAGGCGTAGAGAGTGAATTCATGCCACGTGTCCAGCTTGGATACCCAATAATTGTAAGGCACAGAGAAATGTCGGAGTACAGTTGTTCGATCTGCAAGGTACTCCTTCAGTATCTGGGCAAACTTACCATTTCTTGTGGCACTACCCCGCACCTAAGGGGCTGTGGTACGTGAGGGGCTGAGTAAACTGTCCCACATCTAAAAGACTGTTCCCCTACCTCTGGCGGATTGGACTTGTGCCCCTCTCTGCCGTACACCTTGGTTGTCCACCGATTCTTGACCTATGCTGCTAGCGTTTTGTGAGGGGAATGCTTTGCCTACTTCCTCGACTATGGCCTTCTGGAACTGCTGCATTTTGGCTGACCTCTCTGCCTCAGGAATAAGAGACATAAAGTTCTCCTTGTAGTGTGGGTCTAACAGTGTTACCAACCAGTAATGATTGTCGGCCAAGATGTTCTTAACGCGAGGGTCACGAGCCAGGCAGCTTACCATAAAGTCAGCCATGTGCGCCAGACTCTTAACAGCCATCACTTCAGTGTCCTGACCAACACGATGACTGAACATGCTGTCCTCCTCTTCCTCCTCCTCCTCATCTCCTCTGTCCTCTGGCCAGCCACGCTGAACCGAGGGTATGACTGGTGTGCATGTCATATCCTCAATTTGGCCAGAGAGTTGCTCCATGTCTTCATCCTCCTCCTCGTCATAGTCCTTCAATGCACCTTGTGATGAGATGAGGCTGGGCTGTGTGTTATCACCCACACCCACTACTGTTTCTTGCTCCAAGTCATCGCGCTCGGCCTGCAATGCATCATGTTTGTTTTTGAGCAGAGACCGTTTTAGAAGGCAGAGAAGCAGTATAATGACGCTAATAATGGCGTCATCGCCGCTTACCATCTTGGTGGAGTCCTCAAAGTTTTGGAGGACGGTACATAGGTCGGACATCCATCTCCACTCCTCAGGTGTTATGTGTGGAGTTTGACCCATTTCCCGACGGCTTAGGTGATGCAGGTACTCAACAACTGCCCTCTTCTGCACTCAAATCCTGACCAACATGTGCAGAGTTGAATTCCAACGCGTGGGGACATCACACACCAGTCTGTGAGCCGGAAGCTGCAAACGCAAGGCTGGCTGAAGCAGTAGGTGACTTTC
This sequence comes from Allobates femoralis, assembly GCA_033576535.1. Classification (NCBI taxonomy): domain Eukaryota; kingdom Metazoa; phylum Chordata; class Amphibia; order Anura; family Aromobatidae; genus Allobates; species Allobates femoralis. The sequence goes on along the minus strand of JARQOC010000003.1, from coordinate 796,304,578 downwards.
GAAAATGTGCAGACAGGTGGTGAACTTTTACGAGCAGATCAGACAGCTCTGGGTATGATTTTAGAAACCGTTGAACCA